>JADILG010000011.1:0-97156 GCA_017591655.1 Thielaviopsis populi | reverse complement strand
TCCCTTCCTCCCTGTCTCCCTGTCTCCCTGTCTCCCTGTCTCCCTGTCTCCCTGTCAGGGAGAAGAGAAATGGCGGGGTTGAATGGACTGTTGGGGCATGATGCCATCAACGTGTCTTGTTTGGCCCGGCGAGTATATATAGTTGTATTCGCGCAGATTGCCATGGAGTATAGCAGGATGACGGGTCCTTGCGTTTTGGTACAGGACCCGTGTGTATGTGCCGATAATGATAATGAGGGGTTCGATTTTCGATGCAGGTGAGGGGAGGGGTTCGCGCAGAAAAGACAGCAAGAAACAAGCTGTTGGCGACAACGGATTTGTCGAGGAGGCAACCCAGATCAAAAGAGCAAATGGGCCACAAGTGGCCAAGCACAGGCCAGACTCAATGGCAGACAGAAGCTATCATGAGAGGTTTCGAGTAGTTGTGTGATTGGGCAAGCAGGTCAACTGGGACACGGTACAGTAGTCGAAAAAGGAGAGGGGAGGAGAAGCTCGAAGCAGACAGTTGATCAGTGCAACAGACTGGCGCATTTGAACCAAGAAGCAGAGCAGGACAGAGCAGAGAAGAGCACGGCGGAGCAGGGCGGGGCACCAGCACAGCATGGTAGCAACGGATTAGGCTTAAATATGGATATAAATCGGGCGGATCGGAGATGAGATGTGTCGTTGCAAGACAGAGAGCGGCAAAGGCGGAATGGGGAGTGACAGCGAAAAGACATTTAGCCGTATAAAACGTACCCGGACTGAGACTGTATGCGCCAGAAAGAAGTCGAGTTAGTAAGTCAGTCCATACACGTTATTTACGGCAGCTTGCAGCAGCTTCAAGTAGATGGCCAAGATCGTGATGTGTTTGCAGGGCCAAGTGGTGCCGTATTGAGGGGCAGCCCCGTGCTTCTTGATCCGCAACACGAATGAGACCAACTAGCACGGTGCCGCGGGGCGGTAGCCAGCTCCCGCCCCGTCAGGAGCCGGGAGAGGGGCATTACAGATCCCACCCGGCACAGCCCGCTCCAGCCCGGCATACGTCGTGTTCGTGGCCAGCGTGTCCCGGGAGAGCTCACCCCTTCAACTCAACCCAACACCACGCCCACGCCCACACCCACGTCCACCAGACACACATAGCTGTCCGCTCAGGATGGGGCTCCAGGGCAGAGGAAGGATTGTAGCTGTAGGCAAGGACACGGTAAGAAAAAAAAGGAGACGATAAAACTCACCATTGTGAAGTGATTTTTGAAGATGGAGAAAAAAAAAGAGACAAGAAAAAGCTGTGGTAGGAAAAGGGAAAAAAAAAGGAAGAAGAAAAAAAAAGAAAGAAGGGGATCAACAAAAAAAAGAAGCTAGAAGGAAAATACAGGCAAGAGGTTCAGCATAAAAAAGGCAAGAACTTCAGGTAGGGGCGGGCAGGGTAGGAGCAAGGAAGAAAAAAAGAGGAAGGCAGGAAAAAGGCAGCAGAACTGAATGGCGAAGACCAGAAAGTGCGAAGCAGCCAAAAAGGAAGGAACGGAACAGGAAGGAAGGGGAAGCGGGGTGGGCTGTTGACTCTGGCTCTCTCTCTGTATGAGGAAGGAGGGGAGGGGAGGGGAGGGGGAGAGCAGGGAGGAGGGAAGGAGGAGGAGGAGGGGGCGGGCGGGAGAAGCTACAGTTAGTTACTGCTACTGCTACTGCTACTGCTACTGCTACTGCTACTGCTACTGCTACTGCTTTGCCTGCCTACAGATACGTACACTTATGTACAGGATACTTACAGAGTACATCCTCACGTACATGGTCTACGTAGCAGAAGCCCAGCAAGCTACAGCCCTCTCTGCATCTGTTCTCTATGTTCTCTGCCCCTCCGCTGTACACACAAAGAACAATTGAGAAAGACCAAAACAAGTCCACATTCGTGATTTACCAGTGGCCTGAAACCTGCAGCAAACTGCGAAAAGCCAACCAGCCAGCAAGCCCAAGAAAGCTTGACTGACCTCCGGCCCTCCCATCCCATCCATGCACTAACCCTAACTGCCCCTCCTCTCCCCTCCCCTCGTCTCCCCTCCCCTCCCAAAACTGAACACCTTACACATTAGACACCAGCCGCCCATCGTATCGCATCCCCCATCCACCACCAGAAGCAGCGGGGTGGCCTGAACTCTGCTCTCGCTGAAACAAAGTCCCTGACTGGCTGTAAATAGCACAGTCCACTTTTGAGCTGGGGCAACCAAAATGTCCTGTCCCATGGCCTTGCCTTGTCCGCGTCTCTTACACGTATGCCTTTTTGACTCTCTCCCCCTCTCCCCTCTCCCGAGGAGGCATGCCACGTGACCTACACAAATACACGCACACACACTCACACACCACGTTGTGGCATAGGGTCCAACCCAATTGCAGCCTGAAAAACATGCACCACACCACAAATCACATGTCATCAGATTCCAGGACAGATTGGGCACAATATCCGGTATTCATTTTAATGTTTTACACTGTTTCTATGATACAAAAGGCGTATTTCATCCTGAACAAGGCGGAAAAGAGAGAGAGAGAGAGGGGAGGAGGGAGATATGGCGGAGGGAGAGAAGAGTACGTGGAAGTGTAATGGCGTAATGGTAGTGTACAAGCCACAGGAGGACAAGCAGAGCAGTGCCTCCCCGGGCTGCTCTCAAAAGCAGGAGAGAAAAACAACAGAAAAAAAAGAACAATAGCAAAGACGCAGATCGCAAGAACTCGGAGCAGAGAAACCAAAGGACAGGAGATGGAAAAAAAAGGAAAAAAAAGGACTAGCACGCAATGCAAGAGGAGAGAAACCAGAAGCAAGATACTACTCTTGGGCTAGGCCCCTCTTACATCATGCCGCCCATGCCACCCATGCCGCCCATGCCGCCCATAGGGGGAGCAGGGCCCTTTTCTTCGGGAGCATCGACAATAGCCACCTCGGTGGTACCCAGCAGCGAAGCAACACCCGAGGCGTCAATCAGACCGGTGCGGACAACCTTGAAGGGGTCCAGGATACCGGCAGCAATCATGTCGACGTACTCGCCCTTGGACGAGTCGAAGCCCTTGTTGAACTCCTTGCCAAAGTCGTCCTGGATCTTGCCGACAACAACGGCACCCTCCAGACCAGCGTTCTCAATAATCGTCTTGGCAGGGCGCGTGATGGCGCTCTTGATGATGGACACACCCAGCTGCTGGTCAAAATTGGTCGTCTTGATGTCGTTCAGGGCCTGGCTGGAAGCCTTAATCAGGGCAGTACCACCACCGGGCAGGATGCCCTCCTCAACGGCAGCGCGGGTGGCGTTGAGGGCATCGACGAAGCGGTCCTTCTTCTCGCCAACCTCAACCTCCGAGGAGCCACCGACCTTGATGACAGCAACACCGCCCGACAGCTTGGCCAGACGCTCCTGCAGCTTCTCCTTCTCGTACTCCGAGGTGGTGGGGTCA
Organism: Thielaviopsis populi; assembly: GCA_017591655.1. NCBI lineage: Eukaryota > Fungi > Ascomycota > Sordariomycetes > Microascales > Ceratocystidaceae > Thielaviopsis > Thielaviopsis populi. The sequence goes on along the minus strand of JADILG010000011.1, from coordinate 93,742 downwards.
GCCATGACACCGCGGATCTGCTCGCAGCGCTGGGCAATGGCCTCGCGCGAGCCCTCGCCGTTGAGGATAATGGTGTCCTCCTTGGTGATGGTGATGGAACCAGTCGAGCCCAGCATGTCGGGCGTCAGCTTCTCCAGCTTGACGTCCAGCTCGTTGGAGAAGACGACAGAGTTGGTCAGGACACCCAGATCGCCCAGAATGGACTTGCGGTTGTCGCCGAAGCCGGGGGCCTTGATGGCAGCAACCTGGAGCTGGCCACGCAGCTTGTTCAGGATGCAGACGGCCAGGGCCTCGCCGTCAATGTCCTCGGCAATGATAACCAGGGGGCGGCGTTGCTGGGTGGAAGCCTCCAGAGCCGGAATAATGTCCTGGACAGCAGAAATCTTCTTCTCAGACAGCAGGATCAGGGGCTTCTCAAACTCAACCTTCTGCGACTTGGCATCAGTGATGAAGTAGGGCGACACGAAGCCGCGGTCGAAGCGCATACCCTCGGTGACCTCGAGCTCGTCGTTCAGGGTCTTGCCCTCCTTGACGGTGATGACACCCTCCTTGCCAACCTTTTCCATGGCGTTGGCAATCATCTTGCCAACATGGACATCGCCGTTGGCGGAAATGGTGGCGACCTGGGCAACCTCCTCCGAGGTGGTGATGTCACGCTTGTTCTTCTGGAGGAACTCGACGACGGCGTCGACGGCAGCCTGGATACCGCGGCGCAGATCCATGGGGTTGCAGCCAGCAGCGACGTTCTTGACGGTCTCGGAGAAGATGGCACGAGCCAGAACGGTAGCAGTGGTGGTGCCGTCACCGGCGGTCTCGTTGGTCTTGCCAGCAACATCCTGCAGGAGCTTGGCACCGAGGTTCTCGAACTTGTCCTTGAGGGTGATGGACTTGGCGACAGTCACACCATCTGAAAGACGGTTAGCAGTCAGTATATACGGGGAAAAGGTGGCCGAGGGCAAAGGCCGTCAAGGTTGGCGCAATTGGGTGGACTGATGGAGAAGAGACAAAACACGTACCCTTGGTGATCTTGGGAGAGCCAAAGCTGGACTCGATCAGGACATTGCGGCCCTTGGGGCCGAGGGTGGTGGCAACGGCCTTGGCCAGAGTCTCGACACCAGCCAGAAGGGCGGCACGGCCCTCAACACCGAACTTGAGCTCCTACACACGACAAGACAGGACGGGTTAGCAAAGACAACCAGCCAGAAGCACCCGCGGCGAGCCGACCGCGCAGACACACCCCCGGAGGGGCAGGAACAAGAGAGATGTGACGAAGACGCAACGAACCTTGTGGATGAAGCGAGTCTGCTGGACAGTCCGGAGTCTGGAGGCCGAGGCCAGGGCGGTCTGGCGAGAACGGGCAGAGAAAGCACGCTGCATTGTGAAGAACGAAAAAGAAAAATCAAGGGTATTAGTACAAAAGAAAGGAAAATAAATCGAGGACCGAAGACTAAAAAGAAGCAAAGAAAAAAAGAGCTTGACGGAAAGACAAGTGAAGATCTCGAGAAATGGTGGTAGTACACAGAGCAAGCCTAGGTAAATAGACGCCTTGGGGGGGGAGAGAAAAGAAGAGAAAGAAAAGGAAGAGGGTCCAGAAAAAAAGAATTTTTGGCTGGGATTTGACGTTGTACGTCGTGATGGGCTGGCAGGAAAATACGACAGGGAAGGAGGGAAAAAAAGCACAGGCAAAGGAAGGAACGGAACCTGATGGACGGTCAGCGAAAATTGGAGAAGCTTCCATGGCCCACAGTTTGGAAGACAGGCAGGTAGTTGCTGGGAAAAATCTTTTGACGCGTGCCTTCCATTGACAGTCAAGGCGCGTGCCTTTCTTTCCAGCAGGTTCTTCTGGATTCTTGTACAGGTACAGTACAGGTACATGCATACATGTATACGTGCAGTCACGTGATGCATGATACTTTCAACCTCCTCTTCTTCATTGTGCCACTGGCCCGCTTTCAAGGCCGGCCAGCCCCGGACGTCGCAACATCGACGAAGAAGCCAAAATGGCCCGCGATCTGGCACAGATGCACCCAGCACTGACCGCCCAAATCGCATCGCTCTGTGAACTTGTGACACTTCTATTTGTAAACCACCACCACACAGTCACACAGTCACACAGTCACACTCTCACACTCTCACACACACATAGCCCGCTAGCTAAGCGCTGGCCACGGACCTATACACAATGTATGCCAAAGAAACAACAAAGTCCGTCCCTCCTCACGGCAACACCCCTCCACCTTGGCCGTTGTGAATCTCCTCCTCCAGCTGGTTGAACCACATGGCCATCTGCGCCTCCAAACCCTGCCCGACGCGCTCCTCCACGCTGACCGCAATGGTGTCTGCCGTATCGTCCATATCGCCGGCCATCTCGTCGCGAAGATGCAGCTGTTCGAGTCTCAGGCCCTCTACAGCCTCGCACTGCGCCGTCTGTATGTCGTCGAGAGCCTTGTCGAGCTGCACGGGAATCAGGTCGGCCGCCTCGGAGAGGATCTCTGCGCTCTCGCGCATAGAATCGAGCCGCTCCACCGCCATCAGCTGCGTCTGCAGGAGCTGCGCCATCTCGCTGCGCAGGCTGGCCATGTATGTTATGAACTCGTGGACAGGCCGCATCGCTTCGTCCATGGCGTCCCTGACCGTCTCCTTGATGATGCTCTGGACCTCAGCCGAAAGCGGCGCGCCAGTGGGCAGGGCACTGTATGGCGGCATCGCGGGATGCGGCGTCCATGCCGATGCGGGCAAATGGGCTGTCAATGGTGCAGGCGTGGCCATGGGTGGCTGGCTTTTGCGACGCGAGGACTGTGATGGCTCGGGCATTGGCGGCTGGCCAGGCTGGGCCATCACCCAATTCTCTCTCGGGATGTGCAAGCTGGCCGGCCGCTTGCTCGTGCTGGTGCCGATGCTGCTGTGCGTGCTGGCTTCCGGGGGAGGGTCACATCTGTTGAGTAGCTCGTGCAGCTCCGAGCCTTCCTTGGCTGCTGCTCTCAGAAAGAACCGGATCCTCTCCTTCGCCGCACTCTGCGCTGCCTCGTCAGAGCGATCCGAGTCGCGTTCGTTGAAGAGCTTCTTGATCTCGGCCCGGAGCCGCTCGTAGTCCGGCGATGGTCTCTTGTTGGGGTTGCCGCGCGAGAGACGCAGCATTTGCAAGATTCCCCAGTCTTCAACAATGACTTTTGGGTCGGTCAGCGGCGCAGTACTAAACGGCAACTCGCCGCTGCTGCGGCAGGCCAGGATCTCCGAGGCCATCAGCCGGATTTCCGAGCTATCGTAGGCCATGCCCCCGAGCAGCAACATCTCGGCCCGAGAACGCAGAACAGGCGATGGGGGGAAGTTGTGAGCAGCTGCGCACACACAACAGACGTGAGCATGGGCAGCGGCGAGGGCAGGGACGGGGTCCGAGGCGGAAACGGGAAAGTCAGACGACGTTGTCCACGGACGAGCTTCTAATGAAGGTCTACGCATGGATGATGTGGGCTTGGGCGCAGGAGAACTGGACACCTTGGAAGTCTGGCTTGTGGTAGCAAGATGAGATGGGCTACTGAACTGTGTATGGGCGATGTCTGTATGGCCGTTGTCTTTGTCCTTGCTCCTGCTGCTGCTGGTGTGGGTAGAGGCACTAGAAGAAGTGCCATCATCAGCCCCATGAGAGGCACCTGTCGGCATTCCAAGAGGACGCTTGACAGACGGCGCGTGCGATTCAGTCTGGTCATCACGCTTCTGGGAGCCTGCCGCAGAAATATATGATGAAACTGCACAGCCCACCTGGTCCTGACTCGGGATGAGAATGGGCTCAGGGCGCCGACGTGGCGAGATGCGGCTTGGGCTGGAATTGTTCTTCTTCAGTGTCGGCGGCGGCAAAAAAGCCCTCAAGTCAGCGTCAGGGCTTGGCGCGGAGGACCAGAGGCCGGCAGAAGCCCATGCTTTGGCTGCTTCCGGCTCTTCGTTTTCATCCCATCTTTGGCTTCCCATGCTCTCATCGTGGCCGGCCTTCTCGGGCACCTTGTCTGGCTCGTCGCTGAGGTGCGGGAGAGCAGTTATGGGCGACGATGGCGTCGGCGGGGACGAATCCGGCGGAGACGGCTGTGAAGCCTGCTTTGGTACGTATGCCAGCGCCGGGAGAAGTAGGGGGGACGCTGCCACGGTGTTAGTCAGTTGGTTGAAACAAGTAGACCCACAAACAATAACGGCTATACCAAGAGCCTGGGGGGGTGATAGCACCGCATCGCCAGACACAATGTAGTACAAGGGCCACTAACGACAAACATGACATGGGCACCAATCCAAAGATCGGATCAAAGCTAAAGCGGCCGGCATGATGCTCGTGCTGCGTGTGGGAACAGCGAGTTTATCCAAAGGCCACGCGCAGCCATCAGGGGTTTTCGATACTGAGCCCGGCCAACAAACATACCAGACACCACACGGGAGTGAGTCCGGATAGACAGGAATAGAACTTACTGCGCTTGTCTGGGGGCTGGCCAGTCTGCAGGGTGCCCTGAGGCGGGCCCCTTTGATCTACATGCGCGGCGAGTCTTTGCTTATGGCGCACCAAGAGCTCAAGGGGGCCAGAATGGCGTATGTTCCCGGTCGACACCACTGGGACGGAATCCATAAGAGACGAAAGAAAGGGCTGGTGCTTGAGGGGCCAAAGTGACTCAATATATCGAAGTGAGAAGAGATGAAGATGGCGCTACGGGCGCTATGAGATGATATCGCGGGTGAAGTTGGATACTTTAAAGATGAAAGGGCCAGCAGAGAATGAACAGATCTGTTAATTTGGATTCTGACAGAGAGATTTTCAGGTGCAGCACTGAGTTTAATAGTAGGCCGATAGGTGGAGACATGGTTGGAGGTTGGAGGTGCTGCACAGCAACGGCGTCTATTCTGGGATTAATTTTCCAGCGCTGAGCCCAGAAGATTGCCTTGACAACTTGGACACATTTGACCCTTCAATGGCCAAGTTGAGACTCTCTATATGCAGTTTTGGACCTTCATTTGCCAAAGATGGATGACTCTCGACGCTTGTTTGTCCATGTACACGACATAGCTTGCAACCAACTCCTACGATTTCGGGTTACACGGGACTCTTGTGCACCTATACCCTGCCACTCCGTAACCCTAATAATATGCAGAGACGCTTTGAACAGATGTTGGATTCTTCGAACCTCCCCAATCATTACACAACGCTCGTAGCTACTCGCTACCAGCGGCCAGGCCAGCAACCAATGGACACTCACTTTCATCATCATCCATGTTCTTCAAGTACGTCATCCAGCCACTCTCGCCCTCCAGTTCATCACCTCCCGCTATCTCCTCCGCCAAGCCGTTCACCAGTGCGCCTGTCTCTCTGCTCTGGCCACCGTCCTGCACCAGACCATCGACCGCTACTGCACCGCTACTGCACTGCTGAGCCTCAGCAGGGCCGGCTACAGATGTCTGCGGCGTCTGCGAAGATGAGGAAACTGCCGAGGCCAGCGACTCCAGCGCATCCCACGACTCCGCAAAAGACATATCTGAGGCGATTAGGTCGCTTTCCCTGCCAAGTGTCAGTGCCGAAGCACTAGTCATCAGGGAGAGCTCCAGGGCATCTCCAGATTGCGCCCCGCAGAGTCTCTTGGCGGCCGGCCCCGCGTCAGTGCTGCGGGCGTCATTGTATGCTTCAAATGCCCGTTTTCCCGCCCGAGCCGGGCTCTCTACTGCTTCCACGCCTGGGCTCACGGTAAAGTCAATATCGAGGCCTTGGCTAGCACATGGATGCTGCAAGCTTGAAGGAAACGGCATAGACATCGGCCAGGGATACACGAGAGTTGGAGATATGGTAGAATGCATCGCGTCGAGCACCGCAGAAGTATGCGTAGACATGGGCTCGTCGAGCATCACAGAGAGCTCTTCGTCAGAGGCCAGCGTAGGTTCGGGCATCGACAAAGTAGGGGCAGGGGCCTGCTCTGCGAGCACGGCCATCTGCTCCTGGTGCGTCTGCTTCAGGCGCATCTGCTGCATGAGCTGGTACTGGCGCCGCTGCTGCGCTATGTGCTGGCTCATGAAGCCCGCCTGAAGGCGCGGCGGCGGTAGCGGCTTGTTGCGCTCCTGCTTCTGCATAGCATCCGCAGAACCTGCCAGCGCCATGACAGAAGCCGGGGCCGAAGACGAGGTCGGGACAGCAGCCTTGCTATGCGCCGCTGGTGCCGCTGGTGCCGCTGATGCCGCGGGTGCCACAGGTGCCACAGCCGCAGCCGCTCTGCGCGAGCTCTGATACGAGCCCCGTCCCAGCACGATCCTGCCGACGTCCCGAGGCGCAGGGCGCGGAGGCGGCGCCCGGGACGCCTCTTCGAGCAGCTGGCGGCTGGCGATGGTGCCGGGCTCTGGCACACCGCAGACGTTTTTGAGCAGGTCGACGGCGCGACTGGCTCGATCGCGCATGACCCAGAAGTCGGACACAAGCAGGCCGCGCGCCTGCAGAAACCGTTCGAATCGCTTCTGGCTGCCGTCGGGGTGGTGCGTTGTAGCGCACCCAGACTTGTGTTAGAAGAGTGTTGCTTGGTGGGAACAGATTACGCCGATGAGCAATCATGTGGTGCGGGGCCGGGGCACTTACGTTGCTCCTTTGGTGTTGCCAAAAAAGAACGCGGCAACGTTCCAGTTGATCTAGCAAAGGCCCTGTCAGTTGGTCTGTAGGTGCCGGGGAGAGACTAGAGGCTTGGGGCACTCACGCTGCCCTCTGTCCCACCAATCACAGCAAGTAGAAACTCTTCTTCTCGGGTGCCTCGTTCTTCCCAGCACGTGATGTGACCGCCTCGCTGGCCATGCTCGGACGGGAGCTACGAAGAAGAAGGATGTTAGTGACGGCAGCACAGACAAGGCCGGGTGTAGAAGAGACATGAACAGTGAGTAAGTAAGCAAGTGAACAAGTGCGCAAAGAAGTAAAAGACGGCAGTGGTGTTTGTTTGTCAACAAGAACCCGACAGACAGAGACAACATGATTGCTTAATATAAAGCCAACACGGCTCGAGACAGAGGGAACCGGCGGGAAGCCGAGACACAAGAAGGGCAGGTCAAACCAGGGAACGACGTGCCTGCAAGAAGTCCTGCGGCTCATCGCTGTGCCGCTGGTCAAAGGCTTGGTCAAGAGCCTTTTTGACGTTGTTGGCAGAAGCTAGAGACGCCATCGAAGCAAGCTCGGCGTGGTCAACATCGGGGTGCTCGCCCGACGCGCTGTGTGACGGGAGCGGAAGCGGAAGCGGTGTATGCATGTCTGCCGGACAGCAATAGCGGGGAGAAGTGCAAAACATGTAACACGGGGGCGAGTCGGTAGCAAATAAGAGAATCGATCGGCAACAACACGGACTTGGTACTGCTTCTGCTGCCTCATGATGATGCCTATGTACAGCTCCAAAGAAGAGAAGAAAAGAGAAAGGGAAAAGGGAAGAAGTGAAACAAGACCAACACAGACTCCAGTGCCCAGAGGCACCCCACAGCGCCCTTTTGTACCTCTACCCTCAAACAGTCCACAGCTTCATCCAATATCGTCGAAAAAGAAACAAAAGAACGCCGACTCAACAGGAGCCCAACCTACAGAGCAGCTGACAACAAGCACAAGTGGCAGCAGCAACAACAGAGAAAGACAGACCAGCACCAACACCAACATGGCCGCAATGGGGGGAATAGCAAACCGCCCAGAATCAGGGAGGAACAAAAAGAAGATCAGAAGAAATCATGAAGGAGCCCAAGCAAGCATCAGCATAAGCGCATCACAGCAGACACGGATGGCATGGCATATGACGTCATGAGGCCTGCTGGGCTGGCTGGGAGGCAGTTGCTCTATTTTCTTTTGTAAGTTAGTCAGTCAAATGGCCTGTGTTTGGCAATCACGGAGGAGCCAGCAATGGCAACTACGCTGTGGACTGTTGCATGCGGGGATGCAGCGGCACTAGCTCGGTGACATTACGGAGAAAAGAAAAAAAACGGAAAGAGGGGCAAGGAAGTGGGCGGGAGGGCAAGCGTACCGATGTAGTTGTTGCCAGTGTGTGTATGTGTGTGTGTGCGTGGTTACATTGCTTGTCTACCAGGGCCGTGTATCTTGTACTGGAGGCCAGGCCAAAAGGGTAGTCGCAGGACAGGGCAGAAAGGGACAGGAACAGGACGGGCGGAAGGAAGGAGCATCGTGATTGTCATCCGATCTTTTTGTGTGCAACTGCTATTTGTGGCCACCGGGTGCTGACTTGCACCACCTCGTGAGCCCTTGGCATTGGTAGCCGCACTCTATCTTTATTGTGTATCTGTGAGCCACTAGTCGAGCTCGTGCTTCATGAAGAGCGGGTCTTGGTCAAGCTCAAAGTAGTCGAGCTGCTCTGCCCCCAGCTCTGCCCCCCAACTCTGCCCCCGGCTCTGCCTTAACTTTGCGCGCATCGGCATGGCAGCCGTGTCGTGCGGCCTGATCCAAGACAGCGCTGGGTGCAGGCGTAGGACGCGTGTCTGAGTCTCCGCCATCGCTACCGGCGACAACCGCCTGGTGCCTGACTAGCGCTAGAGCCAGGGCTTCTTGCTCGGCAGCCTTCTGGGCCTCGGTCTTGCGGGCCGGCTTTGCCGGAGACTTGGTGACCTTGGCTGCTGACCCCACAGCGTCTGTCCGTTTCTTGCGCGGCGTGCGGCGCGGCGTGCCCGGAGTGCTGTCTGTGGCGGCGGCGGCGGCGGCGGCAGTGACAGCTCTGCCACCTGCACCGACACTGCTGCCGATCTGGAGGCCGTGGCGGCTGGAAATGGTGCGGAAGCGGGCTTGCGCGGATGTACTGTCCTTGAAGTTGAGGGTGGAGGCTACGCTGTCCCAGTTAATGCTGGGCTTGGCCAGCATGTTGCTAAACATGACGCGGATGAACTGCATTTCGTGGTCTGTGAACTTTTTGGGTTCGGCAGTGGTATTGGGAGGAGTGGATTTAGACATGCTGGGCGAGAGAGCGAGAGAGCGAGAGAGCGGGTGTAGGTGAAGACAGGCAAGATAGTCGATTGATTGGGCTGGGTGGCGATGGCGAAGAGAGGATCTCGGAGGACAGAAGATATCTAGGTCTGGCGCAGCTTGATGGCGGGGAGAAGGCGAGAAGGCGAGCAGGCCAAGATGGGATTTAAAAAGCCAGAAGCAGCTCAAGAACTACCACAGAATCTGCCTCACAGGCTCCAGGCCATTCCAAATTGCAGAGCAAACAGAGACTCTGGGTGCAGCCAGTCACTATAGCACTGTTCCAGGCTCGCCGATGCAACCTGAATCAGCCCAGATCAGTCTGGATCAGCAAACGACTGCCAGGACACCCACGGTAGAATACGCGCGAAGAGGCATGTGCAGTCGGGCGGGGAGTTCCACAGCCGGGCCCTGTTCAAGTCACATCACACATGCATTTTCTAGCCACGCACAATTATCATGGTTTGGTATTAATGCATATTATGGGTACTGATTACAGACGGCGTGATACAGGAGCAGTGTGCAAGCACTAGCCCATTGCCTGGCCTGGCCTGGTTGCTAGAAAATAACCGCGCCGCCTTCCGCTAATCGTCCTGGATCTCGAGCTTGACACAGCCCTCCTCGATTCCCTCCACGTAGTCCGCTCTAGCCTCCGTGCCCACATCAATATGCCACGTCGGTTTCCATTCCACGTCCTGGCTACCCAGCAGCCCAGTCCACTCTGCCTGCAGCTGAGGCACCTTTTCCTCCTCGCTCTTGATAGCCAGCGGAGGCATGACACCGCCGCCAAAGCCAAAGCCAATCCGGCAGAAGGCAACCACGCCATCATTGGCGGCGCTGTAGCTACCGTCCTCTCGGCTGCCACTGCTGCTGCCACTGCTGCTGCCACTGCTGCTGCCACTGCTGCTGCCACTGCTGCTGCCACTGCTGCTGCCACTGCTGCTGCCACTGCTGCAGTTGCTTGAGCCACCCTCCCCAGCTCCAGCATAGTCCAGGTCCATTCCCTTTCCCTTGCCATTGCCACTACCGTGCTCGCGATATCTAGCACCCGTACCTCCGCCGCCACCTCCCCGGCCGCCAATGCCGCCTTCGTAGGCAAAGTCTCCAGGGTGAAAGACTGCTTTTCCGCCCACGCCACCGCCACCGGATGGTGCTACTCTTCTCCCCGTAGCCGAGGTCGCGCTGCCAGCGGTCAAGCGACTGCCGCGGTACCGCAGATTCGCTCCGGGGCGGCTTTCGTTGTGCCACTTGTGCTTCTTTCGGATGGCCTGGAATCGATCGCGCACGGCTTTGGCTGAGGAGCGGCCCAGGTCGCCAGCCATGCCCTCCTAGTTGACAGACGGCATTTCCTTGAGATTGCAGAAGAAGGCCCTGACGTACTCAAGATCCTGGTGTGAGAGGGCCATGATGGTGATTGAGTGAATAAGTGCGTAGTGATGGCAAGAGAACAGCACAGTGCGACTGAACAGGGCACTTGACGTTGACGTGAAAGCTGTGTGATAATGAAGACAGGAAGATTGAGAAGATTTAAGCAGTAAGAAAAGAAAAGGCTTGAGGGGCTGTATCAGCCTATAAAGAAGTCGTGACGTAAAGCATCTGTTGCCTAAGGCAGTCTTTGTCTCAGCCAATGATTGTCTGATTGGTAGCTAGGCCAGTGAAATGCACAATTAGGTCTCTTGATGGTTTCACAGCTACATTGCATCTGTAGTTGCAATAGCGAGACCTGAACAAGCTGCTGATTCAGATACACATGTTGTGGAGGACGACGAAAACGTCAAGCTCGCGAAGCCAGTTCAAGACCGTGATAAGTCTGCATATAAAATGCAGCAAAAGAAAAACCTCTGTTGACAATGCAGGATTGGCAACAATGGAGCAAAACCTCAGCAGTGTGAGCCTCGAAAAGGAGTGGGCGTGTATGAGAGACTCAATGAGCAAGAGTCGACTTGCCTTCTCACATGCGTCTGAAAGCTTCCCGCGCCTTAAGACGCTTAGCTTCCTCCTTCGCAGAAAGCTTATGGAGCTTTTCTTGTCGTCGAAGCTCCTCTTTCTGCTTTTGGCGCAGCTCACGCATCATGAATCCGCGAGCTTTGGCCAAGGAACGAAGGCGGGTTCTAGCCTCCAGCTTTTTAGCCTTAGCCAGTTCCTTTTGCTCCCACTTTGTCTTGTGCAGTTGCTCCTTCATTGTCTCTTGTTGCTGTTTTTTCAGCGCCATTATCTCTTGGCGATGTTGCCTAGCCTGCTCTGATAGCACCGGCTTATGCAGAGCAGCACTGGTAGGGGCAAGGCTGGTCCAACCATCAGCCTGGGGCGCAGCAGGATACTGGACCAGGTGAGGCTGAGTGGACAGAGTAGGAAAAGCCTCGCCTGAGCCAGAAAAGGGGACTTGGGTTGGAAACCAAGCCGTTGCGTTCTGGCTTTGGACTCCAAGTCCAACTGGAAGGGCGATGGGCCCGAAAAGGGCTGTTGACCGAGTGTTGGAATGGCTGTTTATCGGACCTTGCAGCGAAAGAATGCACAACTCGATATTGTGTGGTATATGAGCACCATAACACGAGCGTCACAAGGCGAGAGAAATCAAGATGGCTAAAGAAGAGAAAGAGAGAGAGAAGAAAGAGAAGAAAGCGAAAGATCGGGAACAGTGCGGGGAAGGGCCTGTTTAAATAGACGAGAGGATGGTAGCAAGAGCAGTTGTGGTTCTTTCCCGGAAAGGCATCGGCTTACGTCTGGTTACTTCCTAGAGCGGCCTGTCTGTGCAATATGCCGAAGCAACTTCCAACTACGGCCGCCACCTGCCTCGTCTGTTTCCGATACCCCGCTTAGCCTGTGACTACGGCTTCCGCATACGAGGCCTGGCTTTCCAGTATCAAGAAGAGTACTTGGGACAGCGCGGAGCTGTGAGCTGCTTCCGTCATGCTGCAGTCTGGGGGCGATATTTGCTCGGTTTCCATCTATTCACAGCTTCTTCATTTATCAAGCTCATGCTGAGTAGTTCTAATAAGGTGTCGTTCGGTTCTTGTGTTAGTTCCAGACATTTAGCCAAATCGGGAAGTCACGGGGTTTCACCCCCTGTCAGGTCCCTGCCAAAAAAGAGCCCAAGCAGCAGTCTCCGCTTTTATCCCTACACTGCAGCCAAGTCCTCCGAGGCCCCACATGTTAGACACCTTATCACGCGTTACCAAAATTTGCGCATTTCTGCCTGTCTTTTGCACCAAATCCAAGTTCCATCGTGATATCGCACATATCAGCCAACCAAGCGTCCATCACATCCCACAACGAATCCCATCGCATCAGCTCTTTGTTTGCCGTATTCGATCATCATCGCTTCGCTTATACCGATTGAGCGTCCCATATTTTGGATGCATGTTTTGAGAGCCACTGCACACACAGCCAAACTGACGATAGTTGTTTTGTTGTCTGGGCTTCTCCGCCGTACAGTTGAGCCACGCCACAACGCCACAGTAGCGACGACCACCCCACCAAACTCGCTCTCTCCGCCGCCGCCGCCGCTGCTGCTGCTGCTGCTGCTGCTGCACCACCGTCCGCTTCAATCTGGCAATCCTGAATATTGGAATCCCTTGCTTCTGTTCTAACCCGCCACAATGAACAAAACCTGGAGTGACCGCGCCGACCGCGACCTGTTTCTCTCCATTCTCATGGTGAAGAGCGTTGGCGTCGTCAGCGGCGCCGAATGGTCTCAGATCGGAGCGCTGATGCGCGGCCAAGGCCATGGCTTTACAAATGAAGGCTGCCGGTAAGTCGCCCCGCCATGTCCAAGACGAACCAAGGCCAACCTCCCTCGCCCCAATAGACAGCACTTCCAGGGCATGCGCAGAAAGTCTGCCAAGAAGGAAACCATCGCAAAGCCCCCCGATGCAGGGTTCCGGGACCCGACTCATGACCCCATCATGCGGCGTCCGGGCCCTGGCCGGCGCAAAGCCCGAAAGTCAGCTTCGACAGAGGCCCAGCAACCTGAGCCATCGCAGGCTGCAGCCACGTCCACTGCCACCGGCCAGGTGCAGCCGGACCAGCTGCACGCGCATGATGGCCAGGTGCAGCAGCAGCAGCAGCAGCAGACCCAACAACAACAACAACAGCAGCAGCAGCAGCAGACCCAAGCTGCCCATCAACACCAGCACCAGCACCAGCACCAGCAGTCCATGATGCTCAGCCAGCCAACAATGCCTCCTCGCCCGTTGTCACAGCCCCTACCCCAGTCTATGAACCAGTCCATAGCCCACCTCCACCACACCCAGCAGCACCATCATGCCCACCAACAACATGCTGCTATGCTTGCTCACGTGCAACAACAGCAGCAACAGCATCAACAACAGCAGCAGCAACAGCATCAGCAGCAACATGAACACCAACAATCCCTCTTCCAGCACTACCAAATGCACGATCCCAACCTAGTCAGCATAACAGGATCGCTGCCTGCGGATGTAGATCCTGCAGTGACAGAAGCAGTCGCCCGAGGAATCAATACTACAGCCACAGACGCTGATATCGATACACTCCATGTGTCCGTCAGTATGGCGCCTAGTCCGCCCACCGACCCAGCCCTCGTCGTGGCTGTAGGAGTGTCAGTGGATGATTCGCCATCACTACAGAGCATTCCCACCACTTCCCACCACCAGCACTCAAACAACGCTTCAGCTGCAGTCGGCCACAGCTCAGCAGGAACTAGCTCCAATACACAAGGCCAGCCACAAACCCACACACATCTTGACGCTGTGTCCACGGACGATGTTGTGCTACAGAACGTTCTGGGCGATGAAGACGCCGATGACATCCCTCCTGCCAAGCGACAGCGCGTCGACGTGGATATCGATGTCGATGTCGGCGCTAGCGATGGCGACGACAGCCATGGACTGGGAGGCGTAGCCTCGACGGAGGACTTGATGGCAAGCCATCTGCAGGGCGACGTGGTGGGCGTTGATGTCGGTGTCGGTGTCGGTGTCGATGTCGATGTCGATGTCGGTGTTGACATGGGCGTGGGCGTCGCTGTCGATGGCCAAGATCCGACGCAGCACGGCGGGCTGTCTGACGACGATGCCGCGGCAGCTGCAGTGCTTGCTCTGCAGGAGGCATCTGGCTCCGGTACAGGCGTGGAGCCGTATGAGTCAACGTGAGTCTCAGCCCCCCCTTTCTGTCTTTCTTCTGTGTTCCGGCATATTCCTTGGCACAACTGCTCTATGGCCTCACTTGCTAACTGTTCTTCCCTCTACCTTTAGATTTGAGCTGTGAGGTTTCCAATACCGCCGCGCCTGTTAAACCCGCAGCTCCATCTGCGGAGTACTGTTTTGATGGTCGCACCTGGGGCGTAACGTTGTCTGTCTGTGTTTGTGGTAAAGTCTAATATTAGCGCTTAGTCAATAGTCTACAGTGATGTTGCTGAGCTTCCCTTCTGCCCGACCCCAAACAATGGCAAATCCTATTCTATTGCCTAGAGTGCCCTGGCCTTCTCAGGTTTTATTAGCTCCAGGCTTCTGTAGTCTTGCCTTCATAGGCCTGTTTCTGGTATATTAACACAATCGAAGCCTCTGTACGTTTCCATTTGCTATCCCGGCTGTTTGTCACACGTCTCAGGCTTGTCCTTGTCTGCTAGGCTCTCTTTCCCCTCCGCCACTTCTATTTAGGACTAAACAGTAGACCATCGTCTTCATTCTTCCTCTTGTCCTAGTCCTCATATCCACCAGCTTTCTCCCAAGCCAGCTAGCAGGACAGTCACTCTTGTCCATTCGCTTATTCTTCAGTAAGCCTTCACCAACCGTCGTCAACCCTCACCAACCGCCGCTATGCCTGCTTGGACACAGGAAAAAGAAAACGACCTCCTCCTGACAGCCATCATGTCTCTTGGGAAAGACAACAAGAAGCCCACGTTCAAGTGGTCTGCCATCCACGCAGAAATGGTGAATCTGGGCCACACGGACGTCACCGTCAATGCCTGCTCGTAAGTATACTTCCAACGCCGGCGTGCTCTTGCGTGCCCTCTGCTGATATGTCATGTATATAGGCTCTACTTTGGCAGGATATGGGACAAGTGGTCGGCCGGCTCTAGTAAAGCCAGGAAGGGCGGCGACCCCGACGACAGCAAAACAGCCACACCGAGGAAGGCCCGGGCCAAATCTGCCTCGGCAAAGGGCTCGTCAAGCAAGACTCCGAAGAAAGCCACCCCCAAAAAGGCAAAGAAGACGACTGACGAGGCCGAAGACGAGCAGGACATTAAACTGGACCTTGCCAAGATCAAGGAAGAGGTCAACGCCCAGGCCAACAACAACAGCGAGGATGATGATGGCGAGGAACACGGCCGCGTGCAGGTCAAGCCTGAGCCCAGCGATGCTATGTTCAACAACGACACCGACGATGGCGATGGCGATGGCGATATCAAAGGCCGGGTGGCAGTCAAGACGGAGCCGACACGCGCCGTCTTTTTGGGCTGGGACTCGGGCTCGCTGCAGGAAGAAAACCGGCGGAAGCGGCAAAGAACGGCGCATAATGATGCGGATGACCATTATGTCTAGACCGCGCGGGCGCTGTGCGCTGGTGGCCAGCCAAAGCCTACGTCACCAAAAGGACAGTACGCGGGAGCAAATGCTGGCGCATGTATCACGTAGAAGATGCAGACAAGTCTAGAGAACATGTTGATTACCAGTTGGACCATTGACAAAAGAAAGAAAAACTCGCGCTGGTTCACGCGCAATCAAGCCAAACTAAACGCCAGAGACACATAAAAGATCCCCCCGAAGAAAACAAGGAACCCAGAGAAAGGAAAAGAGAAAACGCTGTTGTGCCCAAGCAGTGAAGACAAGTAGAGATAGGCCAAGGAAAAACATCAAAACACGTGAAAAGAACGTACAACAGGGAGAAGAGAGCCTCAGCCAGGGATTTTTTTCTTTTAAAAAAAAAAGAATGCCGGCTCTGCTTTGGCTTCCCTCTTACTTGTTCTTTGGCCGCAAAGACTGTCCCTGGCCCTCAAACTTGGGCTTCTTCAAGTCCGCCACCTCGCGCTCCTTGTCCTCTTTGGTGCGCACAGGCTTGATCTCATAGCCAAAGAAGAGCTTGTTGGGCGCTAGACGCAGCGGCTTGGCTCCATTCATCGGGCCTGTTGTGCCAGGAACTGCCGTGGGCGTGGGCGTCAGCGTCGGCGTCGCCGTGCCAGAGCCGCTGCTACCGGCAACAGCCGCTGCGCTCTTCTTAACCACCAGCCGGCGGCCTTCGCCTTGGAAGGTTGAGCCGACCTGGGCCGGCGCCGAGGGCGCAATGGCGTCGTAGCCAATGTCCTTGGCCATGGTTCCGTGCTCATGCATGATGCCGCCCCTGGCGGCGCCCGAAGCCGCCGTGCCGTTGGCCGCAGCCGTAGACTTGTACTCGGGCTCAACGTAGCCGACAGGCGGGGCAAAATCAACTTCGACGTCAGTCTCAATCATGCTGACACCCATCTTGTCGGTCGCGGGCTTGACTTCAAGCACCTTCATGTAGTACTCCTCATCGTTGTACTCAAAGTTGAAGACGTCGCCCTGCGTCAGCGTGGCAAAGTTGCGAAACGCCTTTTCTAGCACGGCACGTGGGTCGCTGATGTCGAGGAAGTTGACACTCTGCGGCTCCAGCTTGACCAGGCGGGCCAGCGACAGCGAGGTCGTCTTGATCTGCACCATGTCGCCGACGTCCAGGCCCAGCGTCGTCATCATCCACTGCGGGATGTACGCGCGGCCCTCCTCGGCGACAAACTCAAGCACGCCGGCGTGTGTGTGGCTGCCCTGTTGGCCGTTGACGAGCTCCATCTGGAGAGGCCATTGCACGTGCAGCCGGGATACTTTGTCGAGGGCCGAGGGCGGGAGGAAGATCTTGGAGCCGTAGTTGAGCGTGGGGCGTTCTGGGCCGGGTGCCATGACCATGGGATAGCATCGGTAGTACTCGTCAAACCGGCGGGCAGCGGGCCTGGAGGCATAGGAGGCACCATACTATGGGGAGGGAGGGAAGTCAGGGTCAGCAACACGGCAGCGGGGATACGCAG
Organism: Thielaviopsis populi; assembly: GCA_017591655.1. NCBI lineage: Eukaryota > Fungi > Ascomycota > Sordariomycetes > Microascales > Ceratocystidaceae > Thielaviopsis > Thielaviopsis populi. Next base: position 76,784 of record JADILG010000011.1, on the reverse strand, counting down.
CGGGGGTACGCAGCGGCGGCAGCTCCATAGACGAACCATCTTGAGAAAGATTAATCGCGTTGCCGGCTAGTCGGAGCAAAATCTCAATATATCGGAATGTACCAAAAGAATATGCGCAATCGAAAGAACGCGAATGTCGTGCTGGCCTGTGCTATAGGCAGGATTGAAACTGCACATCGAGCAAGCTTTCTGGAGCTTTCTGTCGAAGTTATGACGTTTGCCTCTCTGCCTTTAAAGTGGGGCACTGAAAAGCTCCAGCCACACTTTGATTGACGCCACATTGAAAAGTGCCGACGCCACAATTGGCGCGTCAAGGATCTCGACATTCGGAATTAAAGCTTCTTCAGCCTCGCGCAAACTTGACTTGACGACGAACAAATTGGCGACTTTTGAGCCACGCTACATCGTATTTCCTGCAAATTCCCAGCCGTCGACGTGCTTTTTCTTCCCCTTCCAATACTGTGCGACTCTACTGCTCGTTCTTGCTTCTTGACGTCAGAACTGCCTCTCTCAAGCTCCAACCACCCGCCCCATCATCACTATGTCGGCTGTAAGTTTGCGACTACCACCACCACCACCATCATTCGCATTGTCCCCTCAACGGCTTCCCTGACGCCTTGATGCTAACGCACTGTTGTCACTCTCTGTAGCCCGTTGTCACTGTCGGCGAGACCAAAGACCTCCGTGGTCTTAACCTGATAGCCGCACACTCCCATATCCGTGGCCTTGGTGTCGATGCCACCACACTCGAGCCCAAGAAGCAGTCGCAGGGCCTTGTTGGCCAGGCAAAGGCCCGCAAGGCTGCCGCTGTGGTCTTGAAGATGATCCAGGAAGGCAAAATTGCCGGCCGCGCCTGTCTGATTGCCGGCCCTCCTAGGTATGCTGCTGTATATGATGGCTTTTCTTCGGGGTGGACGACGGACTGCTACATCCCGTCGTGCTCTTGACACATTGCTAACGCTGGTATCAATTAACAGTACCGGAAAAACTGCCATTGCCATGGGCCTAGCCCAATCGCTCGGTGTCGACGTCCCCTTCACTTCCCTCGCCGCCTCGGAAATCTTCTCGCTGGAAATGTCCAAGACCGAGGCCCTCACCCAGGCCTTCCGCAAATCCATTGGCGTGCGCATCAAGGAGGAAAATGAAATCATGGAGGGCGAGGTTGTCGAGATCCAGATCGACCGCTCCGTAACAGGCACTGCCAAGCAGGGCAAGCTGACCATCAAGACGACCGACATGGAGGCCGTCTACGATATGGGCTCCAAGATGATTGACGCCATGACCAAGGAACGTGTGGTCGCCGGCGACATCATCTCCATTGACAAGTCCTCGGGCAAGATTACCAAGCTGGGCCGCTCCTTCGCCCGGTCACGCGACTATGACGCCATGGGCGCCGACACCAAGTTCCTGCAGACGCCCGACGGCGAGCTGCAAAGACGCAAGGAGGTCATCCACACCGTCAGCCTGCACGACATTGACTGCATCAACTCGCGCACACAAGGATTTTTGTCGCTGTTCTCTGGCGACACTGGCGAGATTCGCAGCGAGATCCGTGACCAGATTAACACCAAGGTGGGCGAGTGGAAGGAAGAAGGCAAGGCCGAGATCGTGCCTGGTGTGCTCTTCATCGACGAGGTCCATATGCTCGACATTGAGTGCTTCTCCTACATCAACCGCGCTCTCGAGGACGACCTGGCGCCCGTAGTCATCATGGCCAGCAACCGCGGCAACTCGCGCATCCGTGGCACCGACTACCGCAGCCCCCACGGCCTGCCGCTCGACTTCCTCGACCGCGTCGTCATTATCCACACGCACAGCTACAATGGCGACGAGATCAGGGAGATTCTCGCCATCCGCGCCACCGAGGAAGAGGTGGAAATCTCACCCGACGCACTGGCCCTGCTGACCAAGATTGGCCAGGAGGCCGGCCTGCGCTACGCCAGCAACCTCATCACCACGTCGCAGCTGGTGGCCACCAAGCGCCGCGCCAAGGCTGTCGATGTCGACGACGTCAAGCGCAGCTTTCAGCTGTTCTACGATCCTGTGCGCAGCGCCAAGTTCGTGGCCGAGTCAGAGAAGCGCTTGATTGGCGATAACGGAGCCGTCGACTTTACCGTGACGAACGGCCATGGCGAGATCATGGATCTTAGCTAGTCGTCCTTTTTTTTTTCCTTCTCCTCTCTCTCTCTCTCCTCTCATACTATTTGTTGTGCGCGCGCTGTGACTTTTTTTTTCTTGTTTTGTTTCTCTCGCGTTCGGTTCTTTGTAATGTTGGATGGCGTTTTGGACGGTCCCAGGCGGGAAAAGTACTAAATAATACACATACATACACACACATGATGCATTTCCAACAGACAGACGGAAAAATGCAGACATGGCCAACTTACTCATGACTGGTACATTGCTTTGGTCCCTTTATCTAACCCCCGCTATGTCTGTCACACGTGTCCCTGCTCGTTTGTATGTTGCCTGGCCCGGCCCCAATCATACAAAGTCGCCCACGCGCGTCCACTCCACGTCGCCCTCCGCCAACCTGAACTCAACGCCTTCGCCAAAGTATCCCGCGTCCTGCCACGCCTTCATGGCGCGCCCATCAAAGGGCCCCTGTATCGCGCCGTCGTCCCGGCCGTCTGTCCAGCGAAACTGCCACATGCGCTCCGCCTTGTCGGCCGCGCCTGTATCCGCGTCTGTATGCTTGGCTGGCGTGTCCTCGATCCACTCGCGGCCCGTCTCGCGCTGCCACTGGCGCACCAGCAGCTCGCGCTCTTCGTCGTAAATCTCCTCGTGGTCACGCGACAGCAGCTTGTCTGCTGCAGTGGTGATGGCGTCGATGGCAGCCTTGGCCTTGAGCGCCTCAGCATCCAGGGCGCCATCGTCTGCCGCTTTGGACTGTGATGCCTCGGCTGTATTGTCCTTTTCCCGCATCTTCTTGAGCTTCCACGTCGGTATCTTTTTCGCTTTCGCCTTTGCCTTGCCCGTGCACTTCCCGAGTCGTGCGAGCGCCTCCAGTGGGGTCTCGGTCCGCTCCAGATTCCGGATCAGCGTGGCCAGTAGTTCTTCTGTAATAAGCTCGTCCTCCTCACGGCGCAGTCGTGCCGCCTCGGCCTCGCGCCTCTCGTGGGCCTCTGCAGCCTTTTTCATTTCCTTTTTGCTCAGTCCTTCAAGCCACTTGTCGTGCTCGGCGCCGGCCTCGGCGGCTTGGCGCACATAGTTTCCGGCCTCGTCGAAGCGGCCCTCTTCCTGCTCCTGCTTGAGATTGAAGGCCTCGAGCTTGGGCGCGTTGCGTTTTGAACCACCGGCGCCAATCTCTGGGTCGAGGTCCTCTTCGGCAGCCGCCAAGGCCTTTTCATCCTCGTCGTCGTCGCTGCTCTCGTCGTTGAGGTGGATGTGGCCGCCGCTGCGGCTCTTGTCCTCTTCGCCCTGTACAATGTCGGAGGCATCTACGAAGCGCACACCCTTTTTCTTTTTCCCGTCGGCGTGGAAGTCGGCGTTTTCTTTGCCTCGCGCGTCGTCGCCATCGTCGCTGGCAGCGTCATCGCCATCGTCGCCGCCACCAAACATATCAAAGTCGTCATCGTCGTCATCGTCGCCAGTCTTGCGCTTCTTGGCGCTGCCATCTGCATCGGGCCGGTCGGCGCCGGCAGAGTAGTTATCGAAGCGCTCATTGATGTCGACATGGCCCGTTTTACGCCGTTGCGCTTTCGCGTTGAAGGTTTCGTTGTCGGAGTCGCTGTCGTAGCCGTCAATGTTCACGGCGCCGCGCTTTGTCGATGCCGAGCCACGGATGACGTCGGCATTGAGAAAGGCGTCCTCGTCGTCGTCTTCGGCCGCCTCTGGCGCCAGGGCCGACGGATTTCTCACATCGAAGCGGACGGCTTTCTTGCTGTCGTCGGCAGCGCCACTTTCGTTGTGGTGGGTGCGTGCATAAATTTCGCCTTTTGCTGTGGCTTTGGCTGCTGTGTATCGTGACGACATTGAGTAGTGTTGATTTAGGCAAGGCCTAATATAGAGAAAAAGTCGGGGCAGATTCGGGCGATGTGGCGATCCGGCGACTTTCTTCGCTCGCACGTTCTATGTGACGATGGGTGATGCATGATCGTCGAAGCTCACGCCACAGCAAGACGCCACATCATACGCCACACACACACTAACGGCATGGGCCCAATCAGGGCGGATGGTCCAGATTCTTGTCAGACAATTTGGTTCTGTGCGCCTTCATCTAAACTGGCAGAACTGACAGCTCCAGCTGTATCTTGTCTTCTTTTTACCTCTTTCAGCTCGCATAGAAAAGAGGCAAGGTTTTCTTACGACTCCGCGCAGATGGCGGCCGTATTGCTCTGCTCCGTGTCTGTTCATGATGTATCCTACTAGAATGGTCCTCTACATGTACCTATAAGTACTGGTCGGTGCATCCATGCAGGATTCTTCATCAGAGGGCGTTCAGGGGCATAATCAATTAGATAACCCTTTTCTTTAAAGATGCTGGGCGGCGTGTAAAGGGGCTGCCGAGGCCACAGCTCATCTTCGCCCATGCTCACACTTTAGACCTTGGTGGATATATCTTGATCTGCTTCCCACGCGCTGCAAGTACCGGCCGAGCACATAAACTCCATCTCGCTGTCGCCCGTTCCAGCCGTTGCTGTCCGTCCCTGTTTCTGGAGTCCATCATTAATCCCGTGCGCCCAATTGGTTGTTGGTTTCCCCGTATACAAGAAAGTCAGAACATCACGGCACATCGCATTGCATCACATCACAGCCGCTTGTCCTGGGGACATAAGTACTAGTACCTAGCAGTCTGCGTGACGCTACGGCGCCCGTGAAGTACACAGGTACATATATCACAGGCGCGCCTGCTCTTGCTGCCAGATGCCCCAAAGGTGCAGCAAGGCTTGACATAAGAAACGGAAGGAGGGTCTATCCAAACAAACAGACCAAAACCGGCGCAGCGAATCACGTTGCGCATTCTTTTTATTCTCCGTTTGTTTGGAAGTGTGCGTTTGCCTGTGTCTTTTTCAAACGGCAGGAACGCACGTACGTCTTAGCCTTGGGCTTCTTTCACATTCTTTCAAGTCCTTCCAAGCCCCCCCAAGACAACTTAACTTGTCTTGTCGCGGCCTCTTTCTTTGCAGATTTTTTTTTCTTTTGAAAAGTTTTTTTGTCCATCGCTGCCATCGACCGTTGCTCCCAGTGAGCAGCACGCACGCATCCCTTCTGCCATGGCCCGCCGGCACCGTTACACCGACAGCTACTATCCGCCAATGCAGCGGGATGGCGACGGCCGCTACAACGCTGACTATTCATCTCGCCCCTTCTCTCGCCACGATGATCTGGACATGCGAGATGGCGACCGTGACGGCCACTTCCGCGCTCAAAGAGACCGCATGGACATCGACCGCCGGTCGCCGGATTACAACCCCTACGCCCCCGCCCGTGGACGGGATCCGCGTCCGCTCAGACACCGCTGTGAATCTCCCCCGGCCGACCCTCGCCGCCATCACGGGCCGGCGTCGCAGCCAGCCTCTTCTCCAGACTCCAAAAGAACAAGCGTGCCATCTTCGAGTCTTTCGACGACGAATCACCACGACGTTTACCAGGAATCTTCCTTGGAGTCTTCAATCAAATGTAAGTTGTCTCACAATTCTCTTTTCACAATTTTTTTTTGCGTGACGGGTTGGTCTTTGGATGGCTCGTCCCGCCATCTGTCGCTGTATTTACCATATGCCAAGGCGTTTTTGTTGACAGCCAGACTGTGTGACTAGCGTCACATCAAACGACCTGGCGTTTGTCTTTTTATTACATGGATTCCTGCGTGATCGTCTTTTTTTCCTCGCCATCCCACGCCCTTTTCTGCGAATCTGAAGCGCAGCAGGTTGCGCCTACTCTATTTCCATATTTGCTGTTTGTCAGGCGGATGTGTTGCGCTGCCTCTTACATTTGTTTCTGGTTGATACACAACATCTAACTACTCGTCCTGTAGCTCCCTCCAAAAACCCACAGGTCGCACCGCCATCGACCGAGAAGCCAAATCTACCTATATCTCCCCCAAAGGGGCCCAAGTCGTCTCGGCCGCAACAGAAGCCGCAACAGCAATTGCGCGCACAGGAAACACCCGAGTCCAAAAGCTTAGACCAACCTGACCAATCCAGTGCCGCTGCTTCCATGCCTTCTCCGCGTACTGCAAACAACAAATCATTGGCTTCCGCCAATAGCGGAACGGGCTCTGCTTCCAAAGGCGCAATGTCCAATTCTCAGGCGAATGTTTCCATGTCTTCGTCAACCCCGGAAATGTCAAAGTCTTCTGCTCACCGTTCCAAAACAACCATCGAGCCATCAGCTTCGTCCAATGCGCCAAACGCATCTCCAGCTGACAAGGAGATATCTGATCCTTCCAATTCCAACTCTAAAGACCCCGAAACATCCAAAGGCGCCCAAAATTTGAAACAGCGCCTCCAATATGACCAGAACCCGCCGCCGCCCCCGCCTCCTAAGACTTCTGAGTCAAAGCCCGACTGGAAAGCAGTCATAGGGCCGCTTGTCAATCTCCTCCGGAGCCATCTGTCTCGCGATCAGCTCCAACGCCAAGTTGACCGGACATCCCAGACTTTGGAGAAACACATGTCACGGCACCCAGAAATCCGTGCTCAAGCCGATCTGCCTCGGCATCGAATTGCTGTGCTAGAAAAGCAAATTTTGGATGCGGACATGAATATACAGACCGGCACCTATGCACTCCAAGAATCGTTCCCTATTCTCCAACAACTATACATCGACTACATGTCTTGCAACGGCCTACTTCCCGCAGTCAACCCTGATCTCGCGTCATTGGAAGAGAGGTTAGAAAAAAAACTTCAAGATCAGCAAATGCTTCTAGATCGCCAAGAATCACTGATCCGGAGCTATGAAGAGCGAGAAAGAGACCACTGGAATCAAACCAAGAAGCTGGAAGAACGCATTACCCAAATGGAAAGTTCTCGGCGTTCTACCACAACAGCCAGTGAAGAGGCTACCCACTTCACGCAGCAAATCCAAGATGCTATCAAGAATGAGCGGAATAACATCAACTCCATCATTGGCCAGGGAGTAGCAGAAACCAAAAGACTCGCAACGGTGTATGACAACCTCCGCAAGTCCATGTCGCAGCAGTTTGTGTCACAGCAGACTTTTCTCGACAAAACATTAAAGCTGGACTCGACCATAAAGAAAATAGATTCCGTTGTCCGCTCACAAGAAGCCTCAATTTACAAACGTGAAAATTCATCTTCCGCCCCCGGCAACGAGGTGAGCCTTCGGCAATTGCAAAATGATGTCGTCATTTGTAAAAGGCTTACTACCACCTGTCAAACGGCATCAGAAAATGGCCTCATGGCCATCACCAAGGATTTGCAGGAGGTTCAAGTCAAGCTCATCCATTGCCTGTCGAGCATCACGCAACTGGAAAATGCCAACAAAGGACTCGATTCTAGCACCAAGACTATGGTGGACTCTTTGGCTCAACTCAAATCCGAAGTTGCTAATGCTGCCATGGTCGCTGCGGAAGCAAAAACAGGGACACAGGCAGCCAACACGTGGGTGGCATCAGCAGGACAGGAAGTCAAGGATGCCCTAGCTGCCTGTCGGCGGGATCTAGAAACAATCCAAGTGGCCATGAGGACTATGGACGCTCGGTTGGTCATAATGCAGGAAAAGCAAGATGTGATGTTGGCATCCACGTCTAGCAGGGCCGATGTATCTGCGGGGAGGCATGAGTCGCCCATAAGCCCGGTTGTCTCAAGGACCGATGTAGAGAATGGACTGGATCGGGGAGTGTCCAAGGCACTCAAGTCGGTTATCAAAAGGATGAAGAATCTTGAAGAGACGCAGAGCTTTGTTGTCAGCTCGTGGGGCAGCCAGTTGGATGATTTGCGAGGAGAAATCCCCAAAATTCTTGACGAGAAGCTTTCCAAGCACAAGGCTGCCACCGGCCAAGAGGCTAGCAACAACGGCGACCATGCAAATGATTCCAAGACGGCAGGGCACGACACCAGCAAGGCAAACAAGGACAAGCCGGATGCGAGTACGGTTGCGGGCGATGAAAACAGCGCCAACGATGCCAACGACGTCAATGACGTCAACACTGCTGGATTGCAGACAGCCAGTGCCGGTGTGGACATAAAGATGCTCAACTTGGCCCTGGCATCAATCGCAGAAACGCAAGCCAAGATGTCCACGCTCGAGGCAAATTCGGAAAGCATGATGCAAGCATTGGAGACAGTACAGGCACAGTACCAAAACCTCCGGGCCAGCGACATATACGACTCGATCGTAGAGCATCTTGAGCTGTGGCACCCGTCTTCGACACGGACAATGCTGGATGAGCTGCGCTTGCAGATCAAGGAGACGAGCAGTAAGCTGCAAGAAGCGCTGTGCAATGGTAGCGGGACAGAGGGCCCGCTAAGCAAAAAACGGCGGCTGGATGGGTCGGTGGTGGCGGCTGCAGTGGAGGGTAACGTATAGTGATTTTGGCAGGAAGGGAGGGGGGCGTATGGTGGTGGTGTTGGTGGTGGTGTTGGTGGCAGTTTGTTGTATCTTCTCGTTCTACTTGGTCATCGTGTCGTTTTGTTCCGTGAAGCGCGTATTTGCTGCCGCGGTCTTGTATTGATTGTAGGTTTATGTCACATTGGGAGGCTCCAAAGGAAACTTTTTGGTGTTGTTGTTGTAGTTGTTGTTGTTGGTATTATTTTCGTTCCCTTTGTTCTTTATTCTACGCCGAGCTGTGGATGCTATTTTTGTGGCTCGGATGAAAAGGTACAGGCACCGTACAGTGAGTGCATTGACATTACTGACGTAGATGTGCACTTACATACATGTATATACATTTTTTATGAGGTTACAATTGACAGGCCCAACCAAGCCAGCATCACCACCGGTTGTTTTGTTTCCGCCTTGGTTCGCGCAGAATGGCGGTCGGTTCCACCCGATTGTAACAAGAGATCGCTGGCTGGGATAGGGGGTTTGTTTTGCATGGACACTTGATGTTGGACGGTTTGTTGGTTTGCGGCTTTCCTTGTCTTGTTAGAGCTCGTTGCAGCTAGCTTTGATGCAAGCTAGCAGCTTAGGGCGGGGAGCTGGGCGTCGCTCTGGTCATGTGACTGTACACGTGACTGTCATGTGTCAAGGCAGCGGGTCCGTCAGATGGTCTGCAACTACTGCCCTCACTATTGCAGAGGACACGAAGCTTGAAAAGAAAAAAGGAAAAAAAAAATGCAAAAATACACATGAAAATAAGAATGAAAATAGGCATGTGTTTTTGTGGGTAGAATCAACATCCTTTGCTGCTACTCAGAGTCCAGAGCCTTGTCAGCGTTCGTCGGATTCAGGCTTCGCGTGCCTTCAGCCTTATTGCTCCTGCTCAGACAAGGTAGCCGGTACTTTGATTTTGGGGTTCGGCTGGACTGGGCTGTGCTGGACTGGGCTGCAATATGACGTGGATGTTGGGTTTTTAAGAAGACTGGGAAGAAAGCTGGGAAGGGGAGTGGACAGAGGAAGCTCAGTGCAAGTAATAGACGCCCGTTGTCTGGCTGAGTTCTATCCCAACACTCTTTCTTGTTTGCTATGAGGTCCAGCTTCCTGGCTTAGGGTCTAGGGTTACACTATCTGCTCCCCCAAATGTCGCCCCCACTTTTGCGTGCCGGACCCTTTTTCTTTTTTCTTTTTTTTCTTTTTTGTTTTTAATTACCAGAGGAGCTTGCACCAAGCAAACAAAGCTGCAGGCGAATCGAATTACGGCGTTTTAAGCTTGGGGGAGGAGGAGTGAGCGCACAAAGGGAGGGCCAGGAGGAAGCAGCCTGTTGTGCAGGCCTTTGCTTTGGCGTTTTGGGGGGAAGAGAAAGAAGAGAAGATTGATGATTTCAGGCCAGCTGTTGGTTTCTGGTGGGTGCAAAAAACAGGTACAGAGATGCAAAAATACCAAGGTACCAAGGTCAAGGTACCAAGATACATCTCGATCAGGCTTTTTCGTCGGTCGTTATTGTGATTCGGCGCCGTGATCTGATTGGCCAATTGTCTGTCTGAGGAGACTCGCGTTGAAGTGGATAGATATTGATTGATTGATTGATTGATTTGATTGAATTTGCTCGTCGTCGTCGTCGTTGTTCTCTTTTTCTTTTTCTTTTTCTTTTTCTTTTTCTTTTTCTTTTTTTTCTTTTTTCTTTTTTCTTTTCTTCGGTTCTTCCTGATATTGTTCGTCACACAACTTTCTTTCTCTCTCTCTTTTATTTTTGCCGCTCCCTTCCATCACGTTTCCTGTTTCTCTCTCTCTCTCTCTCTCATTATTCTCCTTTTTTTCTTCACACCAGACTATCACCGATTCACTGTCTTGGTGCCACTTTGATTTTGCTGATAACTGCGAGCTGTGCTGTGCTGTGCTGTGCTATGCTATACTCTGCCTGCTGTGCCTTCAGCCAATCCCAACACGCCGTTTTTTTTTTATAAAAAAAGTCCTTTTTTAAATCCCTTTTTTAAAATTTAATTTTTCGCTTGTTCTCGCGGCCACGACCACGTTCTCTTATCCACATCCTCTCACACGCAAACACACACGCACACGCACACGAAATCGAGTCGCGCCCTTCCCTCCTCCTCCCCCCCCCCAAAAAAAAAACAACACCACCACCACCACCACAACCTTTCCCTTGCCATCAGCCAATCGTCGTGCTCTTCAGCCTTCAGCCTCGCTCTTGTCGTGTTCATCTCTGCTCCTTTTTCTTCCGTCCTTGATTGGTCACTTCGCCCGGCCGGCGCATAGATCCTGTCTCCTGGTGTGCCAGCTGCTCCATGCATGCCTAAGACTGCTGGTGCTGGTGCTGGTGCTATTGGTATTGCTGCTGGTAGTGCTGCTGCTGCTGCCGCCGCCGCTGCTGCCGCCGCCACCGCTACTGCTGCTTCTGCTTCTGCTTCTACTGCTGCTATCGCTGGAAGATGGAGGCTGCCGTCAAAACAGTTCAACGATTAACCCAGACATATTTACCCGAGCTGCCCCACAGCCTGTCGCCGAGTCCCGACCGCCGCTTTCGCATTCCTGCAGACTGCCCCGAGCCCGAAGAAGAGTATTTCGCCCCCCTGCAGCACATGACCTTTGTGTCTGGAGAAGCAGACCGCGGCCTGTTGATGACCAGACCCTACTATGACATGCGCGAAGAACCGCCTGCACCTGTAACCTCTGCCTCACTCCTCGCCAAGAAGAAATCGGCCAACAAGATTTCACTGAGCGACTATAACAAGAAGAAAGCGACCATTACCACTATTGCCCCTGCCACTTCCACTACCACTACCGCCACTACAAAGAACAAGGAACTGCCATCCGCAAAGTCCAATACTACTACCACCACAACCACCACTACCTCCTCCTCCTCCTCCTCCATCTCCTCCCCCAGAGACAAAGATATGCCGCCTCGAATCATAGATTCCTCCCGGTCCGATGCGCGCCCATCCCCACGAGATCGCGAAAAAGACCGCGACCGTGATAGAGATGTTCGAGATCGAGACCGCGATCGAGACCGCGATCGCGACAGGGATAGAGATAGAGATAGAGATCGCGCTCCCATCAAGCGCGGCATCAATTCCAGACCATTATCATCTCGCCCCAAAGACGACGATCGCATGTCTGCTACCACAACATCGGCCCGCACCTCTGCCACCACAACAATCATACCCAAGTTACCGCCAAAGCCCCCGCCTCCCGCCCGCATCACTGCCTCCACACCACTCGATGATTCCCGAAGGCGATACCCCAATGATGACGACCCCATACGCAGCAAGCGACCCAAGCTTGAATCCAATGGAACTCGCTCTATTCCCAATTCCAAAGATGACTTGGGGCGTCGGAAAGAGGCCTCTTCTATTCGAGAAAGGGATAGGGACCGCGACCGAGACCGAGACCGAGACCGAGACCGAGACCGAGACCGAGACCGAGACCGAGATCGAGATCGAGATCGCGACATTGATCGCGATCGGACCCTAGAACGAATTGAGCGCGAACGGGAAAGAGAGAGAGAACGTGCCGACAGGGACAAGGAGCGCGACCGAGACAGAGACCGAGACCGAGACCGTGGCAGAGATCGCGATAGAGATGGAGACCGTACCAAATCCCCTCTTCCTCCCCCTTCTCGCGACCCCAAGCACACGGCTTCCGTCTCCACAAATGGTCGCGAAATGCTCAAGTCGGTTACCAGCTCAACCCGCAACATGTCTCCCATTGGCAGATCTCGTGCTGGCTCTGTAAATAACAATCGACCAGCTTCCAGCAACAATGTGAGGCAAACTCCCACAAAGAACACATGCACGGCGCCCGCTATTCCCCCGCTACTGTCGCCCCTACGCCTGTTCGAGAATGACGACAAAGCAACAAAAAAGAAAAAGCCACACGTCAAACATGACGACGAAGAAGCTTCGGCTCGACCCAAGAAAATCGACATGCCAAAGGCCTTGAAGATTGTCCTTCCGCCATTGCTGTCCCCCACCCTCCCCTCGCCCATCGAGGAGGCTCTCGACGACTTCTACGGCCTCAAGATGCCTTCGCGCCCGCCAACACCACAGTCTTTGGTGGTCCATCTCAAGGTTCCTCGTTCTTTGAACAAGCGGTTCGCAGCGATAGTGAACCCCCCAAGCAAAAAGCCCGCGTCACAAGAGACGTACTCTTCGGCTTCTGCCGTTGTTTCCTCGACCGGCAAGAAGCGGCCAGCCACCTTTGTCGATCCCCCAACCGATCAAGTGGCATCCAAAAAGCCGCGGCCTATTGATGCCTCGGTCAGACTCAATGTCCCCGCCACACCCTCAAAGCACAGCGCGGCCATGTCGCGTGTAGCTTCCAACTCGTCTGCTGTTGGTAACACCCCCGGCGATACCTCGGCCCACTCGCCAGCGGGTCCAAATTCGGCCTTGGATCGCTTGCCACCCAAGAACACAATGCCAGCCCCCGTACGCCAGCGCATCGACATGTACATGGACCTCGGCCGCAACCTCAAGCACCAGCGCGACGCCGTGCTCCGCAGCTTTACTGCCGGCGAAAACCCACGGGAGCACACAAGTTCGCCCGAGGTGATGGGCTCAGCGCTGGTTGGCATCGAGTCCATCCTGGCCTACATGATCAGCTTCAAGACGATTGGCGACCAGCGCATACGTGAGCGCAAGCTGCTTGATCCGGGCAACTGGCGCTCCGTGCTCCCGCTCGTCGGCGAGCTCGTCTCGTGGACCCAGTCGTACCGCACTATCCTGCCGCTCGTGCTGCAGCTGCAGGCCATCATCTACGAAGAGCTCATTGCCGCGTTTGTCAGCAACCCGGCCACGCCGTTTGGCGAGGTCAGCAAGCACCTCGTGCGCCGCAACGACTCGTGGACCCAGGCCCGCAAGGCCGCCCGCAATGCTAGTCTCCTCGAGGGCATGATGGGCCCGTGGTCGACGGTCGAGGACGCTGTGCGTCGCGCGCTCGAGGTCATGGCTGCTTTTGCACGCAAGACCAGGCTGGAGTGGAAGCCGCAAGTCGAGCTGCCGGGCGCCTTGACGCTGCCGCCATGAACGATGCCGGGGCGGCGTGTGAAGGCGGCTTTCATGTCTTTTTCTTTTACTTTTTTTTTCATCTTCGTTTCTTGATGTCTATTTCCTTTTTTTTCTTTTTTTTTTCTTTCTGTTCCTACATTTTTGTTACTACCAATTTCGGGTGTGTGGTCTACCATCCGTACTGTCACCTGTTACTAGCTTTTCGCTTCAGTTGTCGTCGTCGTCGTCGTTTTCTTTCTCTCCCCACCCCCGCCCGCCCGTATGCCTTTTGTACGAGGCTTTCTCTTTGCCGGCGTCAGGCTCTCTTTGCTTTCCTTCTTTCTTTGGCTTGCTGATATCTCTATGTTTGGTTCTGTGCTGCTCTTGTTGCTTCGCCGTGAGTGATGCTTGTTGTCACAACTTGCCGGTGGGTTTTTCTTTTTTCTTTTTTCTTTTTTTTTGTTACTTTATTTGTCTTGCTGTCGTCTTCTTGTCTCTTTTTTTTTTTTTTTTTTTTTTTTTTTTTTTTTTTTGTTTTTTTTTTTTTTTTTTTTTTTGCGCACTGAGTATGGTCACATGACAAGCACAAGCACAAGCACAAGATCAACAACAAAAACAAAAACAAAACAAACACCTTGGGCCTTGGTATCAGCAATAGATAGGCACAGGCACAAGCACAGGCATAGGCATAGGCTTTGGAAAGTCAAAACAAATCAAAGCTAGCATGTGTTTCTCTTCTGTTTGTTAACCCAATTTTCTGGAGAATTGTCAAACATGCAAACAACCCAGAATAGCATGCTGCCAAAAGACCAACATCCCAAAACAATGGGAACAACGCATAGGCGCAGAGCCAAAAAAAAAAAAAAAAAAAAAAAAAAAAAAAAAAAAAAAAAAAAAAAAAAAAAAAAAAAAAAAAAAAGAGAGAATAAAAAGAGAGAAAAAAGGGGAGAAAAAAAAGAAAAAAAAACAGCAGCTGCGTTATTCTGGGTCAGAAGGTGCCGAGGATGACAGGACGACAGGATAGTGTCGTCTTTGTGTGTGTGTATATGTGCACCGGCTGCCCCAGGCAGGCCTAGCTCGATGGACCTCGCCGTGTTACAGGTCTTGACACTCTCAGAGCACCGAGTGGCAGTAGGACGTCCGTGGTGCACAGTCTTGGATGACGAATGACGCTCATTGTCTCGCCGGTATTTGGGGTTCTGTGCTGTCGGTGTTTTTTTTTTTTTTTTTTTTTTTTTGGAGAGCATGTGGTGTCATATGTGTAGCGGTATACCGACGAGAACAGAGACGGCCGTGACCCCGTAGGCGTGTACGTGCATAGCCCGTTCGCCTCGATGACGGAGCCAGAGGGGGAAAAAAAAACAGAAACAATAAAATAAAGAAAAAGAATAAAATAAATACAAAAAAATAAGGGAGCAAAAAATAGGAACAAATCAACCTCACAAACACTCAATGAGGCTTCAGGAGTGCATCGCTGTGCACAGCATAGCATGTAAGCAAAGTGTTTGGGCATCTTCCACCATTGGGCTGCCCGCGTCGTCGAATGGGGAAAATTCCAAGAAAATTCCAAGAAGAATGAGGTGACAAGAAAAGAGAAAAGAAAAGAAGGAGAGCCAACAAAAAAAGAAAAAAAAAAAAAAAAAAAAAAAAAAAAAAAAAAAAAAAAAAAAAAAAAAAAAAAAAAAAAAAAAAAAAAGGAAAGAGAGAGAGAGAGAAAAGAAAAAAAGAAAAGAGAAAAAAAAAAGAGAGAAAAAGAGACCCAAGTCGGACACTGTTGAATGCCACTAGGGGGGCTGTAAAGGGCACTAGATTCCCCCCTCCCCTTCTGCCCCCTTGTATATCTTTCCAGCTGCCGGAGGGTTTAGAGGGGGAGCCCAGTAAACTTACAGCGATGGGACCTGTGTATTTGGCACTTGTAGCACTGCAGCCAGGCCTGGAGAGACCGGATCCCACCACGTGGCGTCTGTGGCTGCAGCTGGAGCTGGAGCTGGAGCGGGAGCTGGAGCGGGAGCTGGACTTTTTGTCTCTCCCTTCTACCCCCTCTACCACCAAACCAACAGACCTGACTCTCCGTCTCCTTCGTCGTTCTCTTGTCGTTCTCTTGGCCAACTGCATCACAACAACACCAGTTCACTTATACTACACGCACTCCCCGTGCTTCACCCACCCTGCCTGCACACCCCCATCCAGAATGCCCCCCCCCCGGTAATCATGCGTCTATGACGGAACCTGACTGAACCCTGCTTTCCCGTAGACTGCAGGAAAGCAGAAAAGCAGAAAAAAAAGGCCCAGCAAGCCAGCTCCCAGTCGTGAGATCCAGGCTTTGCAGGGTGTTTGTTCTGAGGTTGGCTGGCCGGCTGGCTGGGATGGACTGCACGCTCTTTAAGGTCTCCAAAAAGGAAGAAGAAGAAAAAAAAGGAGGAAGAAAAAGATTGTGTAAAAAGGCCTGTCATTTGTTCAACAGACCATACAGGCTAGGCTGTAGAGTCCCCCATTGTCTTTACTGTCAGTATCTGCCTCTGCCTCTATGTGGCTAACCCTATCCTACTGTTGTCTCTCTTTTCCACACTCTCACTCACACACACACACACTCTCTCTGTGTGTGTGTGTGTGTGTGTGTGTGTGTGTGCCTCTCGCTTTCTCGCTGATCCTGCTGTATGGCCGTTTGTCATTGGCTGGAAACCTGTCCTTTTCTTGTTTGGTAAGCTCCCGCAATAACTGAGACTGCGACTGAGACTGAGACATTGTATTTCTTGCTGTACCTTTTTTTTTTCTTTCTTCTGTTTTCCCCTCGTCCTTTTCTTTTTCTTTTTCTTTCTTTTTTTTTTTTAT
This sequence comes from Thielaviopsis populi, assembly GCA_017591655.1. Classification (NCBI taxonomy): domain Eukaryota; kingdom Fungi; phylum Ascomycota; class Sordariomycetes; order Microascales; family Ceratocystidaceae; genus Thielaviopsis; species Thielaviopsis populi. Next base: position 60,443 of record JADILG010000011.1, on the reverse strand, counting down.
TCTTTTCCGTTTTCATTCTTTTTTTTTTCCTGTTTGCCCGCTTTCTGTAATCTGTGATGTTGCTCATGTGACTTGTATGGCCTGGCTGGGCATGTGTGAATTCAAGCAGACATGTACATATGTATCTACGTACATCTATCTGCACGCACACACAGGCAATGATGATGCCACCACCCACCTGAAGTCGTAGTTGCCGCTGCAATAAATTGGTCCCAATTTATCGCTCGTTTGTTCTTTCCTGACTCCATCCCTTGGCTGCATTCTTCTACGCCCCTCTCTCGAGCCTTGCTTGCTACATGTTAAATGTATGTGCATATATACCTACCTACCTATGCGCCCTATGTACATATGCACATACAGGAGGTAAAGTGCTGGGAGGGTGTGCAACTGTCTTGTCTTGTCATGTTTTATTTTATTTTATTTTATTTTGATTTTATTTTTCTTTTCTTACTGCACCTCATAGAGGGAAGTTGCGAGTTGGCGGGATGTTTTTTTTTGTTTGCACCTGCCTCAGAATGGGTTGAAAATGATGGTGGAAATATATATAGCGTAGTGCAACTGCCCTTTCCAGAAGGCGTAAAAATTCTCCTTCTTGCCGTTTTCTGTATCTTCAAGTTCGATTGACTTCGAAGGCTTTCCATCTCCGTTTGCCTATTCTGCTATTTCAGCCCCTCACTCACACACTCCCCCCCCCCCTCTCTCTCTCTCTCTCTCTCTTCTTATTCTTCTTCTTCTTCTCCTCTTCTTCTGCTTGCCTCGCCTCGCCTCGCCTCGCTGGCTTTGCCTTTTGCTCTGTTTGCCGTTGCCGTGCGTGCCCTTCTGGCTTGCTGCCCATCGTCAGGGTTCCTGCCTGCTCGTTTCACCTGGCCACCTCACCTAATCACGTCTCGTCTTTGCCACCTTTATTAGAGCTCACTTCCATAAACAAGCTAGCATTGCTTTTTGGCTGTATGCTAAGCTAAGCTCAGACAAGCCCTTTGCTTGAAGTGGGAAAAAATCTTCCCCTATATTGGCTCTACTTTTCTTTTTTTTCTTTGCTTCTATTTTTCCTTTTTTTCCCCCCCTCTATTTTCTCTCTATTTTCCCTCTTTTTCACTCCCTCCCCGTCGCTTGTCTTTGTGTCTGTGTCTGCGTCTGTGGGTGGGCTCTTCTGATTTTCTCTTCTTTTCCCTGGTCTGACTCCCTGCTGGGGCTTTATTCATCACTTCTTGCTTGTCTTCTCTCTCTCTCTCTCTCTCTCACTCACACACTCCCACTCCCACTCCCACTCCCACTCCCACTCGCACTCGCACTCTCCGTCTCTTCTCTCATCTCTCATCTCTTACTCGATATCCTGCTCACTCGGCTTTTCCCTTCCTAGACGCATTTCTATTTGCTGCATTTTCTTTTCTTGCCGTGCTGCGTTTTGACCAGGAGTCCTTCTTTTCCTCTTTTGTTTTCTCCTGTGCTGTGTATCACCTTCGTGACGCATTCGTATAAGACAACGGTCCTGGTCCTTTTTTTTTGTCTTTTTTTTTCTCTTCTCTACAACGGTCCTTCAACCTTCCCTAACGGATTCTACGACCATATCTTCCTTTCCATTTCTCTTTTTGTCCCCCCCCCCCCCCCCTCCCTTTTTTTTTTTCCCCCCCTCTTTCCATTTCCCCCCCCTGACTTTTTTTTTCGCCCTTTTTTTTCCTTTCCTTTTTCTTTTTTTCCCCCCCCCCCCCATAGGCCTTGTTTTTTTTCCGGCTCCTCTGACAGATGCCCTCTGAAGGATTTCTTTCGTCACTTTTTCACTTCAGTACCACCAGCAATATCGAGTCTTGACGACTGTCTACGCATCGCATACGCACGCCTTGTCTTATCCTTTCCTCGCTCTCTCTCTATCCCTCTCTATCCCTCTCTCCCCGCCCCCCTCTCCATATTCACCACCCTTCCTCCTACGCACACCCTCTCGCAAGAACCAAACACACTCCAACACCTACCTCTATGCATCCACCTCACCGCCCATCTCGAGGTGTTGCATCGACTTGATCATCCATCGTTCCGTCACAACCGGCAATTGTCAAGCATACTTAGTATCCGCATACCGCCCACCTCTAAACCTGGTCCCGTCTACTGTTCCCCAGCATCTCTTCCCACACCTCCAACAACAAGCCTACACCGGTGTCTCTCCATCGTCCTTGGATTTTCTACGGCTTCTTTCTCTTCATCTTCAACCTTCGAAGCTTCTCTCTTTCTCCCACACCTCTCTCTCTCTCTCCCTCTCCCTCTCTCTCGTGCTTATTCGCCATTCCTCCCCTTTACCCCGGTCTCAGCTACACTGTCCTTCCTTGAATCGTACTGCATATGATGCCATGCCATCTATAACAGCCTGAACGCACTCATTTCTTTTTTTTTTTCCCTTCTGGCAAATCCACTCCTTTGTAGTCTTCAGCAGCTCTGTGAGCCGTTCTTACCAAATATCGTTTCTTCTAATCACTTCACCGTCCGCCATTTCCCTTCCTTATCATTCACAATGCTCTCTGATTCAATCGCCTCATCACTCCAGCACTATGGACTGGTCCAAGTGCCCTCAAGCGCATCGAGCTCACGGCCATCCACCCAGGCGGACTCTACCTTTGCTTCTTCATTCACCACCAATACTTCATGCGAGAGTTCTCCGCTGACCTCTCCGGAGCTGAAGCCCACTTCTTGCCTCGAGGAAAAGGATGCCTCTTCATTTGCGCCACTTTCAGATGCCCCTCGCCACGGCCGTCACTCGCCCGTGTCCAGTCCCAAGCCTTCACTGCTTTCTATGGCTTCTTTAACCCCGGTACCTTCAACGGCCTCTTCTGCCGCATCATCAACGCCTTCTGTATCTCGCACCCAACCGCCATTGCCACATTCTTCATATCATCCACACCCCATCAGTACCACTGGTACTCAGGCTATTGTTGCCCCTCCTCCTAATTGGAACCCCCAGCCCGAGCCGAACCGGCTTATGCGACGCTTCTCAAATCGTACCAAGAATTTCCGCCATCGCAACTCATCGGTCCCTGCATCTAGCAGAGAAACAAGCCTTGGTCCTGCCCTTGCCCGCAACGCCAGCGGCCGCGCCAGCTCGCCTCACCCCGGTCGCAGTATCGAGAAAGATTCACTGTATCCCAGTGACACCGAGGACTCTCTCTCCGACCCCGAGGTCATCTATGACAAGTCCGGAGAAGCTTCCAAGTCCTACTCTGTGTATCCTCACCACATCGTTCGTATCTCCACGGTGCACAAGGTGTCCAAAAAGGGACGTAAAGCAGTTCATCTCTCTGCCGACCCTCAGACGGGCACTATTTCCTATGTCAACAATCTCCAAAAGTGCAGAGTCATCCCAATTGACAACATTAACCAAGTCCGCTATGGCTCTGACACGGATCAGTATCGCACAGAGCTGGGCGCTACGCCAGCCGACGCCGATGTGTGGCTGACGCTGATTTGCTCCACGGAAAAGTCCAAGACCAAGATCATTCACATTGTCTTCAAATATGCCAAGGACATGAAAGAATGGGCCATGACACTTGCCTCCATAATGCGCCATCGCGAACAGGGCATGGTATCCTTGATGTCATTCAATGATCGTGCCATTTCCGATCTCTGGTGCAAAGAAGCCGCGTGTCTCGGCATTGCCAACAAGCACGAGCGCGAGGCGTTTGCCATGCCATTTGACAACATTGAGAAGCTCTGCCGTGCGCTCCACATCAACTCGCCTCGTCGTCAGTTGTTTATGTACTTTGAGGTCTCCGACACTGAAAAGGCCGGCAGTCTGACGTACCATCAATTCCGCCAATTCCTGGATCTTATCCGCAACCAAAACCCTGTCAGCTACGTCTACCACCAGGTACTACGTGATAAGGAAGCGGCAGCAGCGGGAATGACCAGAGACCAGTTCTTTGCATTTCTACGGGATAGCCAGTGTGAGGATGTCGACAGTCCGCTGGAGCAGCATCACTGGGATGTCGTTTTCAAGACATATGCCACCGTCCGCAACAACGGCCTCCGCTTCACCGAACTCAGCATGTACAACTTTCTGCGCTCCAAGCACAACGTCACTTTGAAGAAATCGGAGCCCGTCAAGTTGGACCAGCCCATGAACCGCTACTTCATCTCCAGCTCCCACAATACCTACCTCCTTGGCCGCCAAATCGCGGGCTCGTCCAGTGTCGAAGGCTACATCTATGCCCTTATTGGAGGCTGCCGCTGTGTCGAGATTGACTGCTGGGATGGCCCCAATGGAGTCCCCCAGGTCCTTCACGGGCGTACCCTGACTTCTGCCGTGCCGTTTGAAAGCTGCATCACTGGCATCAACAAATGGGCGTTTTACGCGTCGCAGTACCCGCTCTGGATCTCGCTCGAGGTGCACACCAACCCTGCCCAGCAGGCGCGCATGGTCCAGATCATGAAGGATGTTTTTGGCGACCGCCTTGTCACTGAGCCCCTCGACCCCATGTCGCACACACTGCCCTCCCCAGAAGAGCTGATGGGCCGAATTATTATCAAGGTCAAGAAGCCTATTGTCAAAGACGACCACCGCCCGGGCATTGACATCAAGACACGCCGTCGCGGCAACAGCCTGACCTCTAGCTCTCCATCCCACCCTCTTTGTGAGATCACACTGCCCCCATCCCACTCAATGCCTCCTAGTCCTGTTCTCCAGCCGGTTGGCCGGTCCAAAACCATGCCCGCATCTGGACGTGGCCTGGACATGGCGTCATACTACAACCTGGCCCAAGAATCCGACAGCTCTACAGAAACGGGCACTGAAAACAAGACTGTCAAGGTTCTGGGCGACCTGGGCGTGTACTGCACGGGGGTCAAGTTCCGCGGGTTTGAATCGCCCGAGGCCAAGGCCTTCAACCACATCTTCTCCTTTAAGGAAGACAGCTTTGAGAAATGCAGCCGCACCAAGGACCTCAAGCGCGCCATGGAAATGCACAACCGCAGCTATCTCATGCGCGTCTACCCCAGCCAGTTCCGAGTCACGTCCAACAACTTCGATCCCATTGTCTACTGGCGCCGTGGCGTGCAGATGGCTGCCCTCAACTGGCAAACCTTTGACCTCGGCATGCAACTGAACCGTGCCATGTTCTCTGGCAGCAACGACAACACCGGCTATGTCCTCAAGCCACCGTCTCTGCGCCAGCACGAAATTATCCCCACTGTCCAGCCCGGCCACCACCAGCGCAAGGAAATCAGCATGACGTTGAATGTCATTTCCGCCCAGCAGCTCATCTGCCCCCCCGGCGTGCGTGTCATGAACCCCTACGTGGAGATTGAAGTCTTCCATGCCAGCGACCCGCGATACAAGACCAGTGCCGACTACCTTGTCAAGGAAGACATGGTTGCCACCCAGAAGCACCGCACGCGCATCATCAGCGACAACGGCTACGACCCCCGCTTCCAAACGCCGTTCCAGATCGAGCTCACTACGCGCCACGAAGAGCTCGTCTTCCTCCGCTTCAGCGTCAAGCTTTCTCCCGATATCAACAACTACCCGAGCAAGGAAACACCTCCCATTGCAGTGTACATGGTCAAGATGATCAACCTCAACAACGGTTACCGTCTGCTGCCGCTGTGGGACCGCAAGGGCGCACAGTTTCTGTTTTCAAATCTGCTCTGCCACATCCGCCTTAACTACATCAAGCCCATCACCGTCATCGCCGAGTCTCCCCCGACGGAGGGCCAGTCGAAGCTGCGCAAGGTTTTTAGCCGCAGTGGCAATAACAGCACCGCTACTAGTCCGAGGTCGACCATTGATAAAGAAGCCGCCATGCTCTAGATGCCAACCACTGGAACCTGGGATAGGCGGGCCTTGTCTTGTCGATCTTGGGCTCTTTGATTTATGTCTTTTCCATCCTTTACTTTTTTTTTTCTTTCTTTTTCTCTTTTCATGACAACCCGGCGCAAAACATTCTCATTTCTCCACGACACGACCACTATAGATTTTCTTTTCCTTGCTGTTTTGCATTTCTTATTTTCTTTTCTTCTTATATACAAATCCACCGGCGTTGGGGCAACAAAAGATTTTCTACATGCTTGATGAAGCAGCCATTCCGTTCTGTTTTCCTTCACTTGTTTTTCCATTGTCATTCTCATTTGCACGGAAATTTTAATTTTTCTCTTTCTCATCACCTTCTTTTGAAGCACCAGCGGCCCAGATTTGAAATCTTGCTTCTTATTTCTTTTATATATATGAACGGAAGATGCATATGCCTTTCTCCCCTTCATTCGCTTTGTCGTGCCATCTCAGCATGATATGACATGTTCTCTTCTCTTGCATCCTGGGCTCGCATGTGTATTCTGTTCTTTCTCTTTCTTTCTCTCCATCTTTTGCTGGCCTACTAGATAGCCGTCTGTGGCCATTTCTCCATTCCTTTTGCCCCCCCCCCCCCAATCCCCTCTTCCATTTCCACTCCACCAGTCTTGTTCTTGTCGGTCTTGTCTTGGGTTGCATTGCGTTGAATTACTTGGGCTGGGTCTGGTTTACATATGCATCTACACACTGTCTTGTTAAAGGCGGGTTGGCGTTTGTTTCTGTTTTCTTTTTCTTCCGTGTGTCCGTTGGTTTTTGTTTGTCATTGGTGTTTTCTTTTCTATTCACCCTACGTTCCATACCCCCAGTTTTTGAGTAGAATATATCTATTTTTTTTAAAAAAAAAAAACAAAAAACCACGTCTGGCTGGTGATGTTCCTTGATTAAGTCCCTCTACGGTTCTCGTGGACATTGCCTGTGCCATTAGTTGTCTGCGTCTGGTGAGCGAGAGTGGAAGAGTCTCGGGTCCAGCTGCATGGCAAAATCCTTGTAATTGTCTCTGGCGTTCTCTCTCCGGTTTGCCGCATCGCCATTCGCATCGTCATCCTCGTCGTCATCGTCATCGTCATCCTCGTCGTCGCCATCGTCGTCTTCATCGTCGTCGTCTTCGTTGTACTCGTCTTCGTCGTTGACGCCGTACAGCGCGTCTTCGCCGTGCATCTCCGATGTGTTGCCGGCGTGGCTGTAGTACATGGCGTAGCTGCCGGGCGGGTGCGGATAGTGCTGTGCCGCATGGTGGTGGTGGTGTTGGTGGTGGTGAATGCTGGCCGCGTCGGTAGCCATGTCCATGTCAATCGGCTGGCCCTCGGCGCCTGGGGCATACTGCGGCTGGACGGACATGCCGTCGTGGCCGTGGCTGTGGGATGCATACATGGAAGTGTCATTGGCATTCATGCGTCCGTCGTCGTCGTCGTCGTCGTCGTCCTCTCCGTCGTCGTCGTCCTCTTCATTGTCGTCCTCGCCAGGCATAGTGATGGCCTTCTCGGCCTTGTTCTTCACCGTGATGTTTTGCTTGTTACGCACGACGCGGGTGTTGTTTTTGTAGCGGCTGCCGCGCATGACCTTGAGCTCGTCTTCCGTCAGATTCAGCGACGGCAGCTTGATGCTGATGTAACTGCCGGGCGGCGGCGTATCGTCGCGAGTGGCGTGGATCATATCAAATGCCGACGCGTCCAGCTGGCGGTTGAAGCGGATGGCGAGCAGTTTGCACTTCATGACGGCCTTGGCCTTGGCCCATAGCCCCTGGTGGAACCAGCCGCTGCCGGTGATGTCGCACGTGGGCCGTACGGCGGCATCGGCAAACATGCGCGCCAGAAGCGGGTCGGTGATGTCGCACACCTGCCACAGCTTGCCGTTGGAGTAAAAGGTTTGGCCGTCAAAGATGTGGCTGGTGGAGCTGTCTTCGACGTAGACGAGCTGCTGGCCCTTGCGGATGGCGTGCCATGTTTTCTTGTCGGTGCCATTGTGGACAAAGGGCAGTTTGAAGAACATGGTTTGGTAGATGCGGTATTTAGGGTCTTTGCGCGGGTCGACGCCGTATGCGATGACGGCGTCCTTGAAAGGACCGCCCTTGAACTGGTAGGCGGTGTACGAAATGTACTTTTTCAGCACGTTCCAAGTCTTGATCTTTTTGCCCAGTCGGTTGAGTAGTGAGCGGCGCGTCCAGATGGGCCGCTCGGAAAAGGCCATGTCCAAGTCTTGCATCAGGTCGGCCATGACGGGGTCTGTCAAGTCTGGCGGCATGCGTGGCGCCGTGGGCACGTTTTCGACAGTGGGTTTGACAAAATGGCCCACCATGACGGCGGCAGTGATGTTCATAACCCTTTCCTCACCGCCCTCGTCGCGCACGGCTCTGACATATGGATTCTGCTCGTAGTTGTAGTTGAAGGGTAGCGTCATGTGGGTGAAGGTGGGAGGTGGGATGATGTCAGCATTGGGCGTGCGGTCAAGACCTGGGGTGAACTTGAAGGTCTTGATCTTGTTGACTACAGTGGGGGTTAGCTGTGGGTGTAGAGTATGGAGTTTATAGTCTGACATAGGAACCACATACTATCACCTGTTAAAATATCCTGAGAAAAGCGTTTGGTAAAGTCGGAGTGTGAAGCTTCCCAGCTAAAGTCCGCCAAGCCTATGAGCAGTTAGTCAGTCACCCAGCCAGTCAGCCAGTCACAGAGTTCATCCCCGGTTTCGCGCCTTGCATACCTCTGTATCTGTGCGTGTGTCTGATCATGCCCACAGCCTCGACGTGGTATTTGTCGACGTTGTCTTGGAGCCGCCTCCTTAGAGTCTTGGGGTGATCTAGCCGGCCATACGAGCGGTTGTTTCCGGTCGCCCCGGGCAAGTCATTTTCCGCAGTCTGTAGCGAACCCTCGAACGGCCCATCAGTCCCCCGCCTTCGCTTGCGCCCTGTCCGCTTGGGAACTGTCACTTTCAGGAGGACATTGTGGGTAGAGGCGTTGTGCGACAGGATAGGCGGCATATACGGACTATCGGGATTCAAATAGAGCTGGAGAGAGTTTCTATTGGGCTCCAAGATCTGGCGGTTCCGTGGTTAGTCTCTGTTTAAACACACACACACACACACACCCCTCGTCCATCCACACACACGTGGATTCATGTAACCCTACATCCGGGAACGAAGGCGTACGGCCAAAGGCGCCCCGTGCCCTCTCGACGTTTAGCACAATCATAGGGACCTCGACAGCTCCAAACCTCCGAGGCTGGATGGTGTAGCTGGGCGCGCCCCCGTTCGGAGGAGTCTGGTCCTCGGGGCCGAAGCGTGGCAAGGATGGGCCTCCAAGCTCTCGCTCGTCCGCGGTGGAAAGCGCATCGTCGGGGAGAGAGCGCGGCGGCAAAGATGAGTCCATGTTGATATGGGTGAAGATGTAGCCAGTGAGAGGCCAGATTATCGTAGACGTCGATATAGACTTGTTATGGGAAGCAAGCAAGGTGGTGAGCTTGCGTTGCTGCTTGAATTCTCACCAGCTGCCAGGGACAGATGGTGAGAATTTGGCAGGTGCCAGCAGCTGGGAGATGAGAGAGAGAGAGGGGAGAGAGGACAGAGGATGGGCACAGCTTTGGTTCTTGTGGAGGTTATCGAGTTTCTGTGTTTGTGTCAGTTTGTTGGTGACATAGACTTGTGTGTATTCGTGTTGTGCTATCGTGGTGTTGTGCTCCTCGTTCTCGACAGCAACTGAGTGAGCTGGTCGAGCACTGGCAGCTGATGTAGGCCTGGCAGCTGTCACATGTTAGCTGACAACTGTCAGCAAGCCACCCGGTAACCCAGAGCTTCCTACCCCAAAAATGTGGAGCCTTTGTTTTGTTTGTTTCGCTCCCCAAATCAAGCTTCAGACCAAACAATAAACCAAAGCTGCGATCTGGCTGCCCTTTTGTTGTTTCTGTTGTTTCTTTTGTTTCTTTTGTTTCTTTTGTTTCTTCATTGCTAAGCAATTCTTCTCGTTGACACCTACGTACAAGCTCGCGTGTCACTGCGTCTCTTGCTGTTTCAGCCTTGCCAACCTTGCCAGCCTTGCCCCCGTGTGTCTCTTTCGCCCAACCAAGCCGTCAGTGCATTTTCAAGGAAGCACGGCCGTGATCGTCGCGTTGAGGATTGCAGTGCTGCTCTTGTCTTGTCACCTCTTCATTCCATCCAATTCCTCTCTGCAATCTGCAATTTGCTCTTTTTACACGGCGTGTTGTCGCTCGCTCTGCTCGGCTTGCAAACCCTTTTGGCTACTTTGACCTGTTCCCCCCCCCCCCCTCACCCCATTGCCGCCTTCTTATTGGCTGGCTTTCTGCACTGCTGCTTTCGAACAGCACAGCGTCTCTTGTGCTGTTGTTTTTTAGGTGCTTGGCCATTTTGTTTTTTTTTTTTTCTTTTTTTTGCCGTCGCTCAGTCGCTCTCTTCTTTTTGTTCTCCTTGTTTTCCTTTTCTTTTCCAGTGCCGGTTATTCCTATTGTGCTGCTCGCTAAAAAGCATAGCAAATTGTCGTGTTGTATGTATCCATCTATACAGCACTGATTTGCACTGGACTGCCCTGAATTGCACTGAACTACAGCACAGCACTGCCCTGAACAGCGCTGCGACTACCACCTGACACAGCCCTCTGCGTTCTTGTTCTTCATCCTCTTTTTTTACTTTTTTTTTTTTTACTTATTGCGTCGTCAGTTGCAAAAGCCCATTCCTTCATCCAATCAGCCATCAAGCTGCACATTACAGCAGCTGTATCTTCTGAGCCCTTTGTCAAATTTGGTGTGACTGGTTCATTCATTGCTGGAACTCTCTCCTCCTCTTTGCTCCTCTCTGCCTTTGCCTTTGCCTCCATCACTGGTGTTGTCATTGTCTCTCTCTCTATCTCTCTACCTTTGCCCCCCTCCCCTTCCCATCCAAATCCAACAAGGCCAGCCAACCAACCAACCAACCAGTCAGCCTGCCAAACCCTCAGCCTTGTTGTTTGTTGTACTTGGCCATCCGCCCACCTCGCTCGATACATACCAGATCGCATCCAATTCCAATTCCACTTCGACCGCTGCCTTTGCTGTCGACCACCACCACAACCCCCCTCGACCCTCCCGAACAGTAACAACAACAACAACCACAGCAGACAACACACACGCACACGCACAGACTGTCCCTCGCCTGTGTCTCTCCTCCTCCTCCTCCCCTCTTCCTTTTTTTTATTATCCTTTCTTTCTCTCTCTCTCCATTATCCTTTTCTTCCGTCGGCCCTATCTTGCCGGACGGGCTCTCCCAGTTTAGCCCATGATGAAGCGCTTCAGCCAGAGAGTAGTAAGTACCTTTGAATCACCATTATCTTGATCCATCCCCTCTCCTCCTCTCATTCCATGTCTCAAAGCCCCCCCCCCCTCTCTCCTCCCGCCTGTTTGCTGACATGTGTTTGACCTTTGCTCCCCAATAGCTTTCCCGTGGGAAGGATCCAAGCAAGTCGTCCAAGAAGAACAAGGACGCCAAAGACGGCGCCATTAGCCCCTCGTCTTCCACCCGCGACGTCAGCCAATCGCCAAGCGTCACGCCCTCGTCTTCCACAACCAACTTGGCCGACACGCGTAGTAAGCAAGCCGTGTCAAGCACCACTTCCGGCCTCAACGGCGACCACGGTGCTACCAACTCGCCCGGCCAGAATGGCGCCGGCCAACCCGCCTACTCAGGCGTCCAGCCTGCCAATAGCGCAACCACAACTCCCAGACACATGACTGCTCCCCCGACTGTTGTAGTCAGTCCTTCTCCCATGGTGCGTATCATCTTCTTCTTCACCCTCACCCTCGCCCCAGTTCATCCCAACCCAGTTCATCCCATCCCTCACCCGTCTTTTTCTCCTCTTTTTTCGCCATTTCACGGCCTAGCTAACCCACATTCTCTCTCCCCCCCTTCCCCCCTTATGCCAGCACATCCCTCCTCCTGGTGCCGTCGACACTATGCCCGGCGACCTCGCCCCTCCAAAGGCAGGCTCAAAATCCCTCATGTTCGACCGCCTGCACCAAACCCCCAAAGATGTGGTCCCCGAAGGCCTCCGCACGCCCAAGAGACAACACTCGTCCCGTTTCGAGATATCCGCTCATCGCGAGCTCGAAAAACTACCGGGATTCCACGAAGTACCGCCCAACCGCCGTCCAGACCTCTTCATGCAAAAGATAGATCAATGCAACGTCATCTTCGATTTCAACGATCCCACCGGAGACATGAAGTCCAAGGAAATCAAGAGATTAGCCCTACATGAGCTGCTCGACTACGTTGCCAACAATCGACAAGTCATCACCGAGCCCATGTATCCAAAGGTCGTTGAAATGTTTGCCAAGAACCTCTTCCGCCCAATCCCGCCCCCAGTCAACCCCCAAGGCGAAGCCTTTGACCCCGAAGAAGACGAGCCTGTCCTCGAAGTCGCCTGGCCTCACATTCAGGTTGTCTACGAGTTTTTCTTGCGCTTTATTGAATCCCAGGACTTCAATACCAATATCGCCAAGGCTTATATCGACCACAGCTTTGTTCTGCAGCTGCTCGATCTCTTCGACTCAGAAGACCCTCGCGAGCGTGACTTTCTCAAGACCACCCTGCACCGCATTTACGGAAAGTTCCTCAACCTCCGTTCGTTTATCCGGAAGTCCATCAACCACGTCTTCTTCCAGTTCACCTACGAAACTGAGCGCTTCAATGGAATTGCCGAGCTGCTGGAAATCCTCGGCTCCATCATCAATGGCTTTGCCTTGCCCCTGAAAGAAGAACATAAGATTTTCCTGACTCGGGTCTTGCTTCCGCTACACAAGGTCAAGAGCCTGAGCATGTACCATCCTCAGTTGGCCTACTGTATCGTGCAGTTCCTTGAAAAGGACGCGTCATTGACCGAAGAGGTATGCTTTCCCGTTTCCCGTGCTTCTTTTTTTATTTCTTTCCCCTTCCCTTATCCGGCTTTCTTCTCCGCCGACTCTCCTCCTGTTTTGTCCGTCGTTCGTAACCCTCTAATCTTTGTCTCTTGTCCCTTGCTTAGGTCGTAGTCGGTCTTCTGCGTTATTGGCCCAAGGTCAACAGCACCAAGGAGGTCATGTTCCTCAACGAAGTTGAGGATATCTTCGAGGTTATGGACCCTGCAGAGTTTGCCAAGGTTCAAGAGCCTTTGTTTCACCAGCTGGCCAAGTCAGTCGCAAGCCCTCATTTCCAGGTTGCGGAGAGGGCATTATACTTTTGGAACAACGAGTACTTTTGCAATCTGGTCGGCGATAATGTTGAAATTATTCTCCCCATCATGTTTGCGTCGCTCTACGAGAACTCCAAGGGCCACTGGAACAGGTATGTTGTCAACTTTACCATCTTTTTTTTCTTCTCTTCTCATTACCCCTTGGAAACTAACATTTGTACTTTCAGGACGATCCACGGCATGGTGTATAATGCTATGAAGCTCTTTATGGATATCAACTCGGCTTTTTTCGACGAGTGCTCGCGCCAGTACTCGGAGCAGCAGACCAATGCGCCTATGCGCCAGGCCCAGCGCGAACAGCGATGGGCCTCGGTCACCGAACGCGCAAATCAACGTCTGCAGGAAATCAAGGGCCCTGGCTCTGGTCGCCCGCTTGCGACAATGGACGTGTTGAACGAGAACGACCCTACAGAGGAGAACCAGAAGCGCTTCGACTCTCTCAACCTCCATGACTCGGGTGACCGGGGAAGACATTCATCCGTCGACGATGGGCAGGGTGGAGAGGGCTCTGCTCTTAGCTAGTGGTGATATATCTTTCCCTTGCCTGCTTTTTTTTCCGTTTTCGTCTCTGCTCATTCAAAGATGGTTAGCCCGCCCCCTCCTCCTCTTTTTTCTCTCTCCCCTCTCCCCTCATCCTGTGTCTTGTGTCCTCCGCCCTGTGTTTGGCCGTTCCCATCTAAAAAAGAAAATGTAGCTGGTAACCAAGTCTGTTCATTCATGCGCCTGCTACTCAATGGACAGCAAGAAGAGTGTTGATATTTATACTGCCCGGGCGGTAGGAGGTATGATGGCGTGGAGAGAGCCTTGGGCCGCCTGAATTTTGAAGGACCTCTTTTTTTTTTTAACAATCTTGAAATGATGCCGAAGGTCATGAGTCTAGGAGACGGACCAGCGATATGTGTTTTTTTTTTCTTGTGCTAGAACTGGGATTTGATTTTTTTTACTTTTTTACTTTTGATTTTTCTCTTCTTTCTTTTCTTTTCTTTTCTTTTCTTCATATTCTCACTTTCTTTTTTTTCTTTTCTTCTTCTTCTGGTCTCCCTTTTCTACTTGAATTGTCCCGGAGGGCGGGTTTGTTATGTTGTTTTCTTACTCTTTTGCCTCTTTTTTTTCCTTTTCTTCTTCTTCTTCTTCTTCTTCGCTGTGAGGATATTATCCGCTTCGGCTGTGCTTGGAACAGCTGGCAATTTCTTTGTTTCTTTGTTTTGTTGTTGTTGTTGTTTTCTCGTTGATCTGTTCTACTGTCCATTCATATCAAAAACTACTTTTTATTGTGTCTTTGTTTGACTCTTTTTTTTTGCATTCAAGATGTTCTAGTCGCGCCTGTTGGAGCACGTTGACCATATGTTCCTCCCCCCTCCTTCACCACTGACGAAAAAAAGTGTTAATCGTATGTATGTCTCTACCAACATCCGCTGACCACGGGAATACTGTAGTTGAGGCATCTAAACATTCACTAGCCTTGTCTGCCCCAGCCACGCCCGTAACCACCTCTACCATACTCTCCACGGTGTCCATTCCACCCTCCGCGTCCACCTTGGTGCTGAGCCGGTGACTGCTGGTACTGCCGCTGGTGCTGCGGAGCGCCTCGCTGAAACCCACCACCGCCACCGCGTAGAGCTGCAGACGCCCAGCCTTGACCGGCCACGGGGGGATGCGGTGGCGGCGGCGGTGGTGGCAGCCAAGGCATCCCCTGGGGCAGGCCTTGGGGCAGGCCCGGATGGGGAGGCGGAAATGGAGGCATGGGGAGTTGCAGCGGTGTAGGGAAGCCGGCCGGAAGGCCTGTGGGCATAGGCATAGGCGGTGGTTGATGGAGGGGATCCGAGGCTGGCAGTAGATTCTGAGGCAGAGGGGCAGCGGGGGTGCGGTGTTGGCTGTGATTCTGGTGTTGGCGGTTGTGGCGGTGATTATGTGGATATGGGTGTGAACGGGAACGCGAGCGAGATGTAGAGCGGTTGGTGGGATAGCTGCGTTGGCCGTTGTGGCCTCCACTGGGGCTTGCGCGTCGAGAAGCGCTGCGGTTGCGGCTGCGGCTGCGGCTGCGGCTGCGGCTGCGGCTGCGACTATGGCTATGGCTACGGCTGTGATTGCGGTTGCGATTGCGACTATAGCTGCGTGAGCGAGAGATGCGGCGGCGCTTGAGTGCAGGCGGTGAACTGCTGCGACTCCGGCTCCGGCTACGACTGCGGCTGCGGCTGTGACTGGCCGCCCAGTTGTGGTGACGGCGGGGGCTGCTGCTCCGACTACGAGAATCAGTACGATGGCTTGTTCTGCCCCTGGCGGTAGCAGCTGAGCGACGAGCTTTCATCTTTGTGCAAAAGTCGCGTGACCAGCCATAATAGGTGTCGCCGCCCAGAACATCTCCCGTGATCTCGTCTAGAGACACGACTTCGCCGAGCTCGTTGATGTCGGTGTAGTCATGTATCTTTGGATTGCAGTCCTTTGCATATATCTGATCAACGTCGGACAAGAGCTCCTTGACGGCGTCAACAATTGCCTTGTCGGGAGCACCAGGCTTCATGTGCAAAGGCTTAATCATGGCAGGAGTCATTGGCTTGGCAGTATTGGGCGTCATGTGAGGCAGCCAGCTTGAAGCCGGCAAGTCATACCATGGTGTGGCAGGGTCACCATGAATGCTGGGGAGCACAAAGGGTGGTTCTTTTGTGGAATCTTTTGTTGAATCGGCAGCGGACATTGCAGCGGTCGGGGCAGTATCTTGGGAGTTCTCGTGGGCCGACGATATATTGGCAAGAGCGCCGGCAACAGCATCACGCAGGCTCTTAATGGTCTCGGCTGGGACATAGTGCTGAGCCTCCCAAATTCCAATCAGATCGTTCAGCTTGTCTGTATGTCTTGTGCTCTTTTCAACAGCTGTAGCGCTGGCAAAGAGCAGGCTCAGGCTGGGGGCAAGTGAGTTCGAGAATGCGCTACCGCACGACTGAGCCAGAACGTGATGTAGAACATCGTTCAGGATGTAGAGGATATGCAGGCGCTTTCGTCGAGCCTTGGGCTTCTTGGGGCCATGGGCAGCAGCAGAAGAGTCGACGAGGGTATCGGTGTAAGCGCAGAGAAAGCGACCTAGAGCAGTGATGCGCATGGTCGATGGGACAATGTGCTTCATGATCCAGTTTTTACAGGCCTGGAGCAAGCGGTACGTGAAGATACAAAAGAGTTTAGTCTATGGAATCAACCCACTACGAGTGCGGCGGCGCAGGAGGCGAAAGAATATGGAAATCAAACCTGGGAAAGCCTAGGACCGGTGCACACGGAGTCACAAAGTAACATGCGTGCGCGCACGCCGTTGGCATGGGCCGAGATTTGGAACCATTTTTTTAGGGAGTCGGTGGGCTCGAATGAAAGATGGCGTATGCGAGAGCAGGAAAGTGTTTTCAAACCTGAACATTGGAGGGTGAACATCGCAGCACGGCTTCGTGGAGAAGAGTGTGGAAAGCGTCGATGTCGTTGCGATCACAGGCGAGCGGATCTTTGCGGAAGAGGGCGCTGGAAAGCGAGGCCTTGGCGATCGCCAATTGGGGCGATGTCATTGTGGTGACGTGCGGTTCGCTGGTGGTCTTGGATTTTCGTGGTGCTGTCAAACAGGGTTTTTTGGGGGAGAGGGGATTGAGGTGCGGTTGTAGACTATGGGATGTGATGGATGGAGATGGATGTGATGATGGTGTTGGTTGGTGTAGCAAGGCTGAGACTCTCGCAAGGCTGAAGCAGGGCCCACATATAACCCACAAAAACGCGGCTGCTTTAACGGAGCATCGGAGCTTGTGGCTGTTGAAAGGGCGGGCATCACGTGTGCCACATAAAGGGTACCGGAAGGCTGGCAAGCATTGGCTTTGCGTGATGGGGAAGACAGACACGATTCTTTTCTCGTGTCAATCTCTAGCTGGCAATTCTAAAAGTAGCCGTGCGACCAACACACAGCAAGGTTGAAAGCAACATTTCAAAGAATCATGGTGATTAGGGTTCTGATGAGCTATGCACGGCATAGACAGAGTCCTGAGTAGTATTATACAATGGGGGTTGTCTAGTTCCCTGAGAACAATGAACAATTAACCCTGCTGTTCTCTACAGCCCTGTTTTCCTCAGTGCCCACTGGCGGCTGTCCGTTGTAGTCTCACGGAGACAAGGCGAGGACGGCAGCAGTGGGCTCATTACAACCTGTCCCCTTTCGGACTTTTGAACGGCTTTGACGTTTCGTATGGGCCTTTGTCTGACTTTGCATCTTTGATGTCCTGGTCCAGCTGCAGCTGCTCAATCTGCTGCTTCTTCTTGCGCAGCTCCTCCATCTTGAGAGCACGATCGGCGTTGATCGACTGTTTAGCAAAGTAGTAGGCAGTGCCACCAGCTATAGGATAGTGATGTGGATGGTGGTTAGATGGGTGGAATCCTGGTAAGAATGTGATGGCAGCTCAAAGAGACGCTGATGACATGAGGGGATGGGATGGGAGAGGAGGGGAGGGGAGGGGAGGGGAAGAGAAGAGAAGGCGGCGACCTACCAGCACAGAGAGCACCCCATCCAGCCCTGCAGACATATACATGTGTGTGTTAACTCATCTGGCATACCTACAGCAGAGACACCATTCTCATGACACAATAGGATGAGTGTCTGGGATGGCAGCAGTTTTGTACATACCAGAACGATTTGGCCTATGCACACACTCGAGTTAGCAATATCAAGCCCTAAGCATACAGCATTCCCAGTGCAGTGCAGACTGGCCCAGACTAGCTGCTTTGCGGTATCATGGCGGAAAATAGTGGTGCAATAGGCTGCAGAGTTGTGTGTACAACTGGATTATACTTACAGTGTTCATATTGGTGACTTTTGCGAGTTTTGTGTGGTGGGAGACGAGAAGATTTAAAAAGCAAAGGTGAATGAGAACGAGTACGTGTCTGGCATTTGTACCTTGAAAAGTTGCCAAATCTAAGAGGACAGCAAGATTTTTTTTGCCTTTGAACGGCGACCAAGAGTTAAAGCCGGAATGGTCTGATCGTGCGTGCTATGGAGGTATCTATGTATCTATGTATCAGTACAAAGAACAAACAAGGACACAAGTATCCACTCGCGCAAGTTTATGCGCAAAGGTACTTTGGGAGCGTGTCGCGGGACTTTCGCTCTGTAGTGGCCTTGGAACAATGTTGGCCACGGGTGCGGCCACGGGTGCAAGTACACAAGAAACACGGCAGCCATCAACACACCAAGCATCGACATTACGGCTGCTCCCTTGCCTTACCAAGTTCTCGCCTTCCATCATATCACATCACCATCGTGTCGATCTGTCAGAGTACTTTTGGTATGCAGCTTACATAACAACGAGCTCGGGGAGCAGCCAGTGGCAGGGTACTGATCGGGACAGCTGGCAGCGGAAGTGCTGCGGCAGCTGGCTGCATGACAAAGTCCCCAAAATATGCCTTTGGTCCCCGAAATCCAGTGCTACACCGCTCGCGTTTAAGACAATCCAGGAGTGGATTTTCAAGCAAAGTCGGAAACACACGCACGCCGCACATGCCTTCTGGGTTGGGTTGGGTTAGGGTCAGGGTCTTTTTGTAGTTTCCTTTTTTTTTTTTTTTTTGGAGATGGGGTTTCCCAGCTGTGGCCCTTCCCCTGTTTATCGTACCCCTACTAAAAACCAACCATGTTACTCTGCCATCACCACCACCCCACTTCCTCTTGCCAGAGAAGCATGAGCAGCGAACAAAGAAGTTGCGGCAGAATCTCCAGCAAAAAATGTCTTTATGACAACTAGAGAGATTCTCCAATCACAGGATCAAGCGCCAGCCCAGCTTCACCGCCTTCAGCTTTGTGCGTTGCTGTCATCTTCATCTACGACCGTGGTCGAGTGAAAGCAGCAGCAGACTTACTTGTTTGGCGTTGCCTCTTCTTTATACCGAATGCCAGATGCCAGATTAACCGCATCTGCCCGCCTGCTTAGCGTGGCGCATATCAAGCTGGATAGAATGCCCTGATCTGGCTGGCCTGACGGAACAGAGCCCCCTTTTCACAGGGAAACGTGAATATCTTCCCCCCTCTCTCTCCGCCCCTCTCTCTCTGTCTTTCTGGGGCGGGCGGCCCTGTAGCCTGGCTTTGTCGCGTTTAGTGCGCTTTCTCTCTCTCGGTTCAGGGCGTCTGTTTATCGTTGCTGTGTCAAGCGCACAACAACAAACGAAGGGAAAAGGCAAAGCATCATCAGCATTGCCTGCCATTGTCAATTGCATACAGCCAAGAAGAAAAAGAAAATAGAAGACAAAAAGCCATGACAAGACTGATTTAAGGTGTTTTTTTCTCTTTTTTTTTGACTGATTGTCCTCTTGTTTGCTGTGCTTCAGTGCCAACGTACAGCAGCGGTTTTCCTCTTTTTTCTTCTTCTTCTTCTTTTCTTTTTGTGCCTTTTTTTTGCTCCCTTGCATTGATAATTCAAAGACGATCTTCAACCTGGCAACCTGTGGTTGGGTGTGTTGTGTGTCTGTCTCCTTTCCCTTTTGCCCCTGTCCCAATCCAAATCCCAATCCCAATCCCCCCTCCAAAATTAGGAGTCGACTCTGACTCCATCTGCACTACTTTTTTTTTTTTTGCTGTTGAAAAGTCCCCATAGCGTGAATGTGAAACCCGATCTGCACTGGCCTGCACTGGCCTAAACTGGCCTGTATGGCAGTTGACGTTGGGTCTGGCTTCAGGCGTCAATTCTGTCAAGCAAACCCTATACTTTGCCTATACTGGGCTTCTTCTATTGGCTTCTACTGCCATCAACCCCTCAACGGCGCACGCTGTGCTGTGGCTTGTGACGCCCGCCGAACCACCACCGCCTTGACTTTTTTTTTTCTCTTTCTTTGTGCTTTCCTGCTTGCCATCACTTGACGCTGCCATTGCCACTATTGATGCTATTTACCTGTGCTTGATTCTATTGCTTCTATTGATTCTGTTGCTGTTGCTGCTCTCCCCCAAGCTTGTTCCTGTTTTCCTGTAGCAGCTTGGTGGCTGTTTCTAATAATTCCATCTCTCTTTATTTCTTTCTCTCTCTCTGTCTGCTTCTCTGTCTCTCTCTCCATATTGACTTACTGATACTTACACTATACTTCAGCACCACCACCACCACCACATATACTCTGTCTCCGCCCGTCCATTCATATTTCATACTTTCTCTACGCATCACCTGTTTGAATTTCTTTCTTTCTCTCTCTCTCTCTCTCTCTACCCTCTCTCTCTATTTCTCTATTTTTTTCAGCCACAGTCCCGCCGCCTCTGGAATGCACATGCTACCGCCTCTTGTATTCATATGAACTTCAGCAACCAACCCTTTGGTTGGGGGAAATTATACTCTCACTAAACTTACTCGCCCGCTGCACCACCACCTTTCATTGTCTTTGTCTAATAACGGCTTGTCCCATCCACAAGCATGCGCACATCTTGATTCCACCGCTACGCATTCAATAACTCTCTTGGGTTACAGTCTACACTCCACGGTCTACACGCTACATCTCACAGTCTACAGCCCACAGCAGCCCACAGCAGCCCGCAGTGCATATCTTACACCTGCATTCACATACCTCGCCCGCCCATCCCATTCGTTTATATTGCTTGAATCTTTTTTTTGTTTGTTCCCACAATCCGTCTTGCTTCTGCTCTCTTACCGAAAAAAAAAACATCTTCACGACACACGTCATGAGCTCCGTTGCTGTTGACGATGAAGGGCTGGACGGAACGCCCATTGTACGTCCTCTTAACCCAACACTGCCTCTTCCATGCCTCAGCTACTTTATTACCTGCAAGAGATCTCTACTGACAGTCTTGATTCTTTCTCTAGAAGTCGGTGTCGTCGTTACGGTCTCGCTTCGAAAACATGGGCAAGTTCGAGCCAGCTCCCGCTCTACCCCCTGCGGCCAGCCACATTTCACCCGTCCAAGACCTCCCGCAACCTCCTCCTCCGCCCCGGTCCATGTCACCCACAGCAAAGCCCGACCGACCCAGAGATACAAAGCCCAACGACCTCCTCCCACCTCCCACGCGACCAAGGGAAGCCCTCCCGGTTTCCGCACTACGGGCCAACAGCCAGCCGGAGCTCCCTGTGCGCTCGTCTAGCCCCCGAGCCCCTCCAAGACCCCCCGTTGTAAACATCCAGCCGCCTCAGTCACCACCTAAGAAGTCTGTTGCTACAGGCCTGCCGGACCAATCCAACTTCCTAAATCCCGACTCTACTTCCTCTCCAATTACTCCTCTCTGGTCTCCCATTCAAGCCCCTTCGGAACAGCGCAAGACCCCGCGTGTCGCTGGCTCTAAACCACCGTCACCCCCGCCCCCACGAAGATCAAGTGAAACTAGACGACCCCCACCCCCCCCCGTGAACAGAGCCGATAAACCTGCAGTGCGCCCTAAGCCGGTGCTCTCTGACTCTAATGGCCGCTTTTCTTCTCTCGACAGAGTCCCCGAGGTAACCTCGGTCAAACTCAAAACTTCGCCCTTCAGCAGTCCTCCGGGAAGTGCTGACGGAGACGATGAAGGGCCTCCTCCAATGCCATCAAGACCTCGGCCAGAGCCTGCTACAAACACACCTCTTAACAGATCTCGGAGTCTTCATGCAGGCTCCAGCTTTGAGCCACTGCCGCCCCCGCTACATCCCGCCTCGGCGGGACGACGCCGCGACAGAGAAGACCTCGTAACAACAAAGCCCCTAATCACTCGTCAACTTACTGGCCCTTCTGCCTCATCACGATCCCCGAGTATAATCGAGCCACCTCCTCTTACTCCCCGGAGACCCCACACCGTCATGTCAACCAAACCTCCGCCTCCAAGACCCCCTAAGGCACACGCCGCAAGTGCTTCTGATGCGACACAGCGCCTGCAAAACCCACCGCCACTCTCACAGTTCCAACGGCCACCAGTGCGAGGCCATCAGTCGCATCACTCCGTTATCGAAACTTACACATACGCCGAAGCAAGAACCCCGGTCTCTCAAACACATCTCCCGCCACCCCCTCGAATCACACCTTCTGTGGCTACACCCAGTAGCAATTCTGCAACCATCAGTACTTCTTCCGCTCCTTTGGCCGTCATGACCTCGTCCGCGCCTGTACAGACTGAACCCAACACAGTGGTAGCCGCGTATCCCGACATTTACAACGTCAATCGTCAACCGCCATTTCTCAAGCCTGGTATTCCCGAAATCACGACAAAATACGACGCTCGCGTTTTCGACGTGTGTGGTGAATATGTTGCCTGTGGCGGTTCTATGACGAGGGCCTGGAGCATGTTTGATGGCTCCGAATTGCTCATGTTGCCCCATGCAGAAGGCATCAGAGGCACAGCCCTTGCTTTCAAGCCCGCAGCCAATCCTGACCATGAAGGGACAAAGCTCTGGGTAGGAACAAACTTTGGCGAAATCCAGGAAATTGACCTGGACACACAGGATGTTGTGTGTAGCAAGCCAGGTGCGCATGGCCGTCATGAAGTGATTAGAATCTTCCGTTTCCAAAATCAGCTTTGGAGCTTGGACGAGAGCGGTATTCTCCAGGTTTGGGGTCCAGACAAGTCTTTGGTGCCCAATCTGAGTAATAGCCCGAGTCATACCTACCGACTGCCCCGGGGCCATACTTTCTCCCTGATTGTGGGCGGCGAACTGTGGTATGCCAGTGGAAAGGATGTCTACGTTTTTGCCCCCACACTTGACGGCAGCTCTCAGTGCCAACTCACTCCCAACCCAATGTGCTACGAGGGTGCTGGTGAGATTGTGTCTGGTGCAACGATCCGCTCAGATCCCGACAAGGTGTATCTTGGTCATAGTGATGGGAAAATCAGTGTCTACTCCCGCAAAGACTATTCCCTCCTGTCAGTCGTGAGCTTGAATGCTTTCAAAATCAACACACTGGGTGGTGTTAGTGACAAGCTCTGGGCCGGCTTCAACAGTGGCAAAATCGCAGTTTACGACGTCACCACTACCCCCTGGACAATGAAAAAGGAATGGCACGCGCATGACAATCCGGTTATCAAGCTGATTCCCGACGCAGCAAGCGTGTATCGTATGGGTCGCTTCCAGGTGGTGTCTTTGGGAGCCGATAACAAGCTACGTGCTTGGGATGGTCTACTTAAGGAAGATGCCACAGATGACTACATGCGGTCGATCGATACCGAGTACTGTGACTTTGACGAGCTAGACGTTCAGGTTTTGACATGGAATGCCGGAGCTTCTACGCCGAGTCAAATCCAACACTCGACAGACTCGGCTTTCTTCACCAATCTCATCAAGGACAGTGGCTGTCCTGATATTCTGGTGTTTGGCTTCCAGGAGCTGGTTGATCTTGAGGACAAAACAGCCACTGCCAAACGCTTGTTCAAGTCTTCCAAGAAAAAGGACGACAAGAAGGATATGAGCCACGCCTACCGTGATTGGAGAGACTTCCTTCAACGCTCCTTGGACGATTATATGCCGTCAAACCAGCCATACTATGTGCTTCACACAGCGACATTGGTCGGCCTGTTTACGTGCATATTTGTCAAGTCATCGTTGCGGGAGCGCATCCACGATCTGTATGCAACTGACGTCAAGCGTGGCATGGGTGGCTATCATGGAAACAAGGGTGCTATCGTGATCCGGTTCATGATTGACGACTCGTCACTCTGCTTTGTCAATTGCCATTTGGCGGCTGGGCAGACTCAAGCCAGCAGCCGTCACAACGACGTGGCAGCGATACTGGAAGGACAAATTCTGCCTATTGAGCGCAACCCAGCCATTAGGCCCGATCACTATGTTGGTGGTGGCGATGGGACTATGATCATGGACCACGAACTGTGCTTGTGGAACGGCGACTTGAACTACCGCATTGATGCCATGTCGCGCGATACAGTGGTGATGGCTGTCAAGAATAACAGCTTGGGGAAGCTACTGGAACGTGACCAGCTCCTCGTTGCCAAACGGCGAAATCCGTCATTCAAGCTGCGCGCATTCCACGAGATGCCGATTGAGTTTGCCCCGACGTACAAGTATGACGTGGGCACCGACAACTACGACACGAGCGAGAAGAAGCGGTCTCCTGCTTGGTGCGACCGGCTGCTGCATCGCGGCCATGGCCGCATCCAGCAGCTCGAATATCGCCGTCACGAGGTGCGGGCATCCGACCACAGGCCTGTGTCTGGTCGATTCAAGTTTTATGTGAAGGAGATTGACCACACGCGCAAGGCTGCGGTTAGTGCCAAGTGCATGGCAGTGCTGAATGAGATTCGGGTTTCCATGGAGGAAGAAGAAAAGTGAGTTACTGTTTCTGTTCCTGTCCGTGTTCATGGCAGGCTATGATTCAAAGAGACGTAACAACTAACTATTTATCCTAATAGGCTTGCTTACCTGACGGATGTCTGTGGATTTGAACTGAGTACGAGCCAGTCGTTTATCCAACAACGATCAGCACGTAGAGACCATCGCAGCCCAAGTAGAACGCGCGAGACTGCGGCATCTCAGTACTGAAGAAAGACTAATACGAACGAAAAGTATCACGCTAGGCTTTTCATGCTTTTCTTTGCGCCTCTTCTCACTGCCCTACTCTCTTTTTTTTTTCTCCTCTTCCCTACTTGTGGCCTGATGGCTCTATATCACTGTTTCTACCTGCGTTGTCGTTTTGTCATGACTGAACCCTATTCTTGATTCTTTTCTTCCCTTCTCTCTCCTCCTTTTTTTTTTTTTAGCTGAGCGTGTTATTCTTTTTTTTCTTCTTAGGGGGGTTTGTCTTCTTGGGTGGGAGGACGAGTTAGCTTCAATGCCTCTCCTCTCCGTATTACGCCGTTGTCGTTGTTCCTATTATTAGATTCTGTTGTATCACGATTCACACTGTGGCTTGTCATCGTGGCGGTGGTGCATTTTTCTTTTTTTTATTCTCTGCACATATTTTTTTATTCTTGGGGAATGATGTCTTTGGAAGCGTGCTTCTTGTATTGTCCCACACTGACAGACATTAGGCTTGATGCTTTTGCTTTGTTTATAGAGGGCTGTTTATAGATGGGAAACTGAATGAGTGTTGGTGTTGGGTTGGTATAACCCTATAGCATGTGTAATAACCCTACATGTATGTCTCCCTACTTGAAGTGGACAGATGAGACATGGAAAAGAGGCAGCCCGAACTTGGCAGCAGCCTGGGTAGCTGGACATTGCGGCATGCCATACCAAGAGCTTGTGGTTGAGGAACTTACTGTACTATACCAGCCAAGGGCTGGGCAAGAAATGTGTAGCTGGCGACGAGAGATGTTGGTCAGATTGGGGAGGCTGTGTTGAGCTGAAGAAGGTTGTGGCAATATGGCCAAGAAGAGGTTGACTTGGCGGGGGGAGGAGAAGAGAGAGAAGAGAGAGAAGAAAATAAAAGACAAAATGACGGTGGAGGGAGAGGGAGAGGAAGACGATGTACATGCGTATTGTACCATGGGACGTCGTAAGCTTGTGTGGTACGAAGCAAGACCAAAGATGGGCGGATTCCTACATGTATATAGATGATATGCGTGCATGTATGTATAGTCCGCAGAAACAAGACTGCCGCGGAGTGGCTTGACGGCAGAAGGGCGCGGAGGGGAGGCGGAGAGGGGGCGGAGAGGAGGAGAATTTGACTGAGACAGAACAGAGGCTATCAGGCCTAGTATACACTTCTGCACTGTGTACGCTCTCTGCCGTTGCCAAGCGCAGCTAGACACCGTTCTTTTGTTCTTTGTCTTCGTGATGCGGACTCTCTTCACCCATGAAGGCCCATCTTGTCTTGTTCTTGCCTGGGGGCCATCCCCTCCTCTCACTCACTTATGCGCCAAAAAAGAAAAAAAAGAAAAAAAAAAGAAAAAGAAAAGAAAATCCCGATCTGGCCACCAAACCCCTTGCACAGCCTCCCTAAGGCTTTTCCCCTGGATTTCTAGACCAAATTGGGGGCTAGTATGGGATTTCCTTGACAAAGCTAAGGGGGGACCCTAGTCTCAAGCTGGCCGGCACACACGCAAAGCAAATAGCAAGACGGGACGTCTTGTTCAACAACAGAACAGGGCGTTTCATTTGGCGTCTTCCTTTCTGGCTTTCAGTTCGGCTCGTGTTGTGTCAGCTTTGGCGGGAGCGGAGTTGAAGGGGGGGGCGTTCGTTCACACGTCACTGCTGGCTTGAAGTTTGTCGAGCTGCAGAGAAGAAGGCAAGGTTGGGAGCATATGAGGCGGGAGGGGGAGGGGGCGTTGACTGAGGGCGTTGTTCTGTGGTACAAGGTGGAAGCCGAAGTCGAGGAGAGGCAGGCGGACTGCCTAAGTTGATATATATTCTGTTCTTTCTGAGGCTGGATGAGATCTTGACCTTGAGTTGACCTTGAGTTTCGGTTGAACTGCCAGGGCCAGTAGCCAGTATGTGGCTTCTGTTGGCTTGTGTCGATGCTGTTCTTCGAGGCGGGGGGGGGGAGGATAGATAGAAAGATGCAGTGAGAAGTGGCAGACAAATAGAGTAGAGGCAGGCAGCGGAACTATAAAGAGGCTGGCCATGATATGTACTGGGTCATACTATGATGCATGGCTAGGTACCTACATGCAAAGGGACAGAACAGAGGGACAGAGGGACAGAGGTCACAAAGGTACCCACACCAAGCCCTGATCAGCTCGTTTTATGGCAAGTACCATCCTAAGCAGAGAAAGTGAACTGCACTACGGCGGTACGTTCCTTCCTGGGCTTCCCCATGGCCCCTTCCTTCCATCCTTACTTTCTATTGGAATATTCTCTTCAAGGGTTGGTTAGACCCTTGGATACGTGGCTCGAGGGAGAAAAAGGAAAGAGGCAAGATCGAGCGAAGGAAACAGCCAGCCAGCCAGCCAGCCAGCGAGAGAGTAGAGTGAGGTGAGAGGTAGGCAGTTACCAAGACCAACTCAGCAAGCAGTAGTCAGCAGCGTCCAATGAGCGTGCTGGCAGCATTCCATCCACTGTTAGTCTTGTCGAAGAGTTCCTCTAGGAGTCCCTCCAAGAGTCCCTCCAAGAGTCCCGTATTGCATTGCATTACAGCGGGTTTCGTACTAAAAACAAGTGAGGCATAGTAGACTCGGCCGCAATACCAGGGGTATTTCTTTTTTATATAGAGCCGTTTTTTTTATTTAATCTTCTTTAACTCTTTTTCAATTCTTTTTTATCCTTTTTTCCTCTTTTTTCCTGTCTCCTGTCTTTTCGTTCCCTTGCTCAATATTCCCAAGTCTCTTTTCCTGTCCTTTCTCATCTTTCCTTCGCTTCATCTTCTTCCCTGGCCTTCCTCTTATTTTCTGCTCTTTTTCTGCGTGTCGTCTCTTTGCTTCTCCTTGCTTGTTGGCCCTTCACTCGTCAAGTCGCTCGTTCCGATAGCCTCTTCGCAGCCATTATCACCGCACACACACACACACACCCCCGACTTGCTTCAACCGAGGCTCCCGTGACCGATCGTGACTTGCTTGGCTTCGTCTGAGGTCATTTTATTTTCCGTTTTTTTTGTCGCTTTCTTCAGAGTATACAGTCGACGCCTGTAATGCCCAAAAGGTAGCAAGCCTTGAATACAGACAGCCGCTGCTTCCGCCGCCGCTGAGTTTCTACGCCTTTACCGTCTCTCCTCTTCTCTTCGTGTCGCCCTTTTTTTTTTCTCTCTTTCTTTTTTTTGACCGTATCTTCAGTCGCCGCCCGTAATCTTGAATTCTTTTTTTTCTTCTGTCGCTTTCTTGCATCGCTGCTTCGAATCTCGCCTTCGGTTCTGCTACGATCGATACCCTTGAAACGCGCCGACTTTCGATCAATCTGAAACTACAGCCTTCACTGGCCGCCAGCTAGCACACATAGGCACACACAGAGGCATAAACAACAAACGCACGCACACACACACACACACACGCACAAACGCACACACACACCGTTGCCCTCGACCTGACTCTTCCCCTTCATCTCAACCATCACCACTTCACCCCTCGATATCCTGAAAACAACCACCCACAATGAGGTTCTCACTAGCAACAGCCGCCGGAATGGCTGCACTGCTATTACAGCCCGCAGTCGCTATTGAGGTTAATTTTGACGATACTCGTACGTCGCCCGACGCTGTTCCTGATTGATTGTATTGTATACCCTTTTTGTTCCGGTGCTGACCCGGGTTGCTTGCTACAGAATCTGTCCTCGATGCCGCCTCTACGATTTCCTACGGCTTACTAAAGTTCTACACTGGAAACAACACTGGTGATGTTGACGGCAACTTGCCATCACCGTATTACTGTAAGTAAATAAACCCACGGACCACCACGCTTCTTCCGCGTCTCTCCACAAACTAACTCTACCCTCAACCAGGGTGGGAGGCTGGTGCCATGTTTGGTACCCTCGTTGATTACTGGTGGCTCACCAACGACACCTCCAACAATGCTGCCATAAAGCGTGCCTTGGAACATCAGGTCGGTGCCGACGCCAACTACATGCCTGAAAACCAGACCCGCTCGCTGGGTAACGACGATCAAGGCTTCTGGGCCCTTGCTGCCATGTCGGCAGCAGAGTCCGGCTTCGAAGACCCCGACGCCAACAAGCCGCAATGGCTTGCTCTTGTGCAGGCCGTCTTCAACGACTATACTTCTCGCTGGGACGAGGCCAGCTGCTCTGGCGGTCTCCGCTGGCAGATTTACACCTTCAATGCCGGATACAACTACAAGAACACCATTTCCAACGGCTGCTTCTTCAACATTGCTGCCCGCCTCGCCCGTTACACCGGCAACACCACTTACGCCGACTGGGCTACCAAGATCTGGAACTGGGAAAAGGACCTGCTCTTTATCAACTCAGACTGGGAAGTCGAAGACGGCGCCCACACCGACGACGAATGCCAGGATATGACCAAGGTGTTGTGGTCCTACAACTTTGGCATTCACATGCACGCTGCTGCCAACATGTACAACGTCACCGGCGATCAGAGCTGGCTGGAAGCTACCAATGGCATCTTGAAGAAGACTACGGAACTGTTTTTCCGAGACAACATTGTGTACGAGCCTGCCTGCGAGCCCTTTGGAACCTGCAACAACGATCAGCGGTCTTTCAAGACGTACCTGCTCCGTTGGATGGCCCAGACGGCCCAGCTTGTCAGCGAAACATCATCCACCATCCAGCCGCTGCTCTTGGCCTCGGGCAAGGCTGCCGCGGCTAGTTGCACTGGCGATGCGGACGGCTTCAAGGGTATTGCCGGCACTGCCTGTGGGCAAAAGTGGTACACAGGTAGTTTTGACGGGCTGAACGGTGTTGGTGAGCAGATGGCGTCTCTGGCTGCGGTCATGTACAACCTGTACCCGCTTGCCCGACTGCCGTACTCTGCCGAAACCGGTGGTACGTCGACGGGCAATGCCGATGCCGGTGGTTCATCAACCAACGCCGACGGCAAGACGCTGTCCAAAATCACCACGGGCGACAAGGTCGGCGCGGCCTTCTTGACCATGCTGGTGATTTCCGGTCTTTTGGGCGGCATGTTCTTTGTCTTTTACGAGAGCATGTGAAGCGGCATGACATGTTGATGCGTTTCTTTTTTGTGCTTTCTCTTTTCTTTTTCTTTTTCTTTTTCCTTTCCTCTCCTTTCTTGCTCGTCCTCATATTGTGTTGGTTTATCCTGTCTACTTCTCTTCTTTAAATGTGTCTTTTCTTCTTCTCTTGGTTCATTTCTTTCCGTTCCTCTCCGTCTGGTTACTGGCTTAACTGCTTTTTTGTTTTCTGCCTTGCTTTCTGCCACGGACTTGCACACTTGCGCCAAGACACCGTGCCAGTCATGTATCTCGAATTTTTTTTTTTCATGGTCTCTCACTCATAAAGTCTCTACCCTCCGCCTCTTCTCCCCCATCTACTTGGGAGTTCCATTCCGCCCCCCTCCCCCCTCCACTTGCTATCCAGAGACGCGTATATTATCCATCATTTAGCTTCCAGACGCTCTGGGTGTCTGCCATTCATATTGTGGTGGCTCAGATGACGAAACAATACATGTCTTTTTCTGATATCTTTCATCATACCGCACGGTGCACAGTAGCAACTGAAGCTCCTCCGCTCTCTGTTCTTTTGTTGCTGCTGCGTTTTGCAGTCAGTGATGTGCATGTGTATGTGCATGTTTTCTCTCGACCCAGCCTCTTGAGAAGAAAGAGGTGAGAAGGCCGCTGTTTAACCATCTCCAACGGCCTATTCGGCGAGATATACGCGGGGGGAGGGGGGGGAGGATTACTACGGGTGGGTGTGTGTGCGTATCCGTGCTGCCTGCCAGTTTGTCCCCCCGCATAGACGCTTGCCAGTCCTTGATCTGGCCAAGAGCTTTTGTTGAGATGAGACGATGAATGTGACGGATGTGCTATGATGCTGCGAGCGCGGGGTTGGCCTTGTTTTTTTTTTCTCTGTGCTCGTGATGGCAGACTGTGACTCGACTCCTGTGTGATAGTGACGAGGGGATTCCAGACGGAGGAGGGTTGCTTCCAGGGGACGCCAAAAGCCCTCACGCGATGATACACGATTCCTTTCCCACGCATGGCGCTCTGTCGTTTGTTGACTGGCACAACAGGCAGCGACCACAGAGCACTGGCCAGGCAGACATCACGCGAGACAGGGCCCAGGACAAATTGGCGCATGCTATGGCAGGTCGTGTGTGTGGGTGTGTCCTCATATCAATGTGATTGTGCTGCGGGTGGCCCGAGTTCACATCGGAAGTGAGGGGTTGGATTGTAGCCGTTTTGTTTTTAAGTGGAGATGAGGGCCATTTCTCCAAATCGGCAAAGTGACCAAGGCGAAAAGAGAAAACAAGCACAGCACAGCACAGCACAGCACAGCACAGCACAGCACAGCACAGCAGAGCTCAAGCTAACGACGGCAAAACGGCTGGCTCTTGTGTGTATTGGCCAGTTTAAAAAGGCGGGTGAGTCTCACTGTATCAGCTACAGCTGTTCTTGTGTTGATTGTTGCCATTACATCTGCTTTTGCATCCGGGCCTCCCTCCTTTGCAAAGCTCCCCCTCTTTCGCTCCTGTACTACTAGCCTCTTGTTTATACTTGCATGCGCCAGCAGCTGCACTCCATCGCCTAGCATATGCCTGCGGTCTGTTGACATCCTGCTGTCTTAGTGTCTTCTACCATGTCCAACAAGCATTTCATCAGCGACCCCACGGTCCTCGTCAACTCGGCTCTTCGCAGCTTGACCCTGACGAACCCCTCGGTTGCCCTTGATGAGGCCCACAAGATCGTCTACCTGCGGCCGTCCAATGCCCCCAAGCAGGTCTCTATCGTGAGCGGCGGCGGCTCCGGCCACGAGCCTAGCTTTGGCGCCATGGTCGGCCCCGGAATGCTGACTGCCGCCGTGGCTGGCACCATCTTCGCCTCGCCCTCCACCGAGCAGATCCGCGCTGCCATCCAGACCCGCGTCGACAACTCGCACGGCGTTCTCGTGACCATTATGAACTACACCGGCGATGTGCTCAACTTTGCCGTGGCCGTCGAAAAGGCCCGTGCCGCCGGCGTCGATGTCGACATGGTTGTTGTGGGCGATGACGTTGGCGTGGGCCGCGAAAAGGGCGGCAAGGTTGGCCGTCGCGGCATTGCTGGTACCGTGCTGGTGCACAAGATCTCTGGCGCGCTGGCTGCTAGCGGCCGTCCGCTCAAGGATGTTGCCCGAGTGGCCAGGCTGGTGGCGGATAACCTGGTTACCGTCGGCGCCAGTCTGGACCATGTGCATGTGCCTGGCCGTGCATCCGAAGCCGAGGGTGATGCTCTGGGCCCTGGCGAAATCGAGCTTGGCATGGGCATCCACAACGAGGCCGGCTCGGGGCGTTTGACGGCCGAGCTGCCGCAGCTTGTGTCGGAAATGCTGCGCCAGCTGTTGGACCAGTCTGACAAGGACAGGGCGTTTGTCAATGTCAGCTCTGAAGATGTTGTGTTGATGGTCAACAACTTGGGCGGTGTCAGTGTTCTTGAGATGGGCGGAATCACCGCCGAGGTTGTTGATCAGCTGGCGCAAAAGTACGGCATCAAGCCTAAGCGCATCCTGAGCGGCACGTACATGACCAGTCTCAACGGCATGGGCTTCAGCATCACCCTGCTCAACACTGTCGACACTGGCCTATCTGGCCTTAGCATGATTGACCTTCTGGACGCTCCCTGCGAAGCTGCCGGCTGGACTGCCCCCATCAGCGCCGCATCGTGGGCTGCTAACAACACTGCTACTCTGGAAGCGACCGAGGAAGCCAAGGATGCTTCGACCAAGCCCTCTGGTATCACCATAGATGTCGCCATCGCCAAAGCCGCCCTGACCGGCGGTCTCGAAAAGCTGGTGGAATCTGAGCCTGAGGTCACCAAGTACGACACCATTGTCGGTGACGGTGACTGTGGCACTGGCCTGAAACGTGGCGCCGAGGGTAAGCTTGCACGCTATATTGATGGAGCCTTAACTGAAATACTCACTAACACACTGCAGCTGTTCTGGAGCACATCAACAAGACTGGTCTCACTGGCGATGCCGTTGTCGACCTTGCCAGAATTGTGCCCGTCGTTGAGATGAGCATGGATGGCACCTCGGGTGCACTGTTTGCCATTTTCCTAAACTCTCTCACTGCGTCTCTCCGCAACCAGCCCGCCGGCCCGGCCACACCGCAGGTCTGGGGCGCCGCGCTGAAGCAGTCGCTGGACGCTCTTTCCAAGTACACTCCGGCGCGTCCCGGCGACCGGACGCTGGTTGACGCTCTACAGCCGTTTGTCGAGACGCTGGGCTCTGGCAGCTTAAAGGATGCTGCGGAGGCTTCAAGAAAGGGTGCCGAGAGCACCAAGGGCATGAAGCCTGGCCTGGGCCGCTCAGTGTATGTGGGTGGCGATGGCTACCAGCGTGTGCCTGACCCTGGTGCTTGGGGTCTGTCGTGGTTCTTCCTGGGCCTTGCTGGGATTGCGCCCAAGTAGATAACATGGGGACGAGGAAGAGAGCATATGCATACATGTAAATACACTAATTCAACAGACAGAGACAAGCACACGCACACTCATATACCCTTGTTGTTTTTGTTGTTGTTGTTGTTGTTGTTGTTGTTGTTGTTATACTTTTCGCAGCATTTGCTGGTGTGCTGCAGAAGCCACAGCATACATGCCTTGTGACCGAGATAATCATGTTCAATCATCAACGCCTATGTAGTAGCAGAAACGCAATACTCGCAAGTTCCAGAGATCAAATGGCAGAAAAAAACAAGCCCAGAAGAAATGAAAGAAAACAAAGAAAAAGAAAGACAGGAAAGCGGGGGAATCCGACCGGCACAGAACATGGTGCCTCCAGTACGCCATCCAAACGTACATCCCCCCAGGCTCTGGACCCTATGACCGGTTTCGTCATGGAAGCAGTGGGAGCAGCATTCGCAATCAGGTCTCTGGCTTTTCCAAGTGCCCCCAAGAGTCGTAAAGGAGGCAATAGAAAAGGCTATCATTTGCGGTTGTTTGGGTGAATGAGAGGAAAGAAGGAGAGTCGTGACATGGTTCAGCTGAGAAGCACCATGATGACGCTATCACCACGAAGGAACCTAGAGACATCAACACAAAGAATGGTTAGCAACTTGAAACACGGCATCCACCACAGACACACTGCCGTTCCCTTCTCGGACCAAGGCAAACACAAACGCAAACACGTACATCTTGCTGATGAACCGATCCTTGTTCACTGGCCGGCCCTTCTTGCCATTGGCCAGCCGCGGGGTCTCTGTCCACATCTCCTTGACGTTCTCCAGCACCATGTTGCAGTGTCTGTCAAAGGCCTTGACACGTGCCAGCAGCTTGCGGTTGTTGCGGATCGAAATCAGGACCTGCGTGTGGCTGCGGACAGCAGTCTGCAGAATCGAAAGGGGACCCGCACTGAACTCGTGCTCTTCAAGCTGGGCAATCTCATACTCGCTGCGGACAAGACTTGTTAGAGACGAATGTGCGGAGGGGGCTTGCAGAGAGGTAGGTCATGGAGGCGGTAGCACTCACGTCAGCTCCGAGCGAGGCTTGGTAAGAAGTTCTCTGGAGAGAGAAAAAAAGGGTTAGTATTTGAGTGCTCTCTGCGAACGGCGCTGTTGCTGACTAACTGGATCTTGGTGTCGGCCATGATTACGGTGAGAGAGTACAGGGCGGAATGTTGTTGCGTAGAGGTGAGGTGAGATGGCGGCGTTGTGAAGAGAATATACAGGTTCAGCTATACAAAGGCCACGGCTGAAGTGGGCTGCGCAAGGCTGTGATTGTCTTGATGGAGGTTTTCGCGGGCAGTCGGCAGAAAGGCTGAGCGGTGAGAGCTAGAATAAAAGCGGGTCACTGCTGTACAAGCTCACCTTTTTTTTAAAGGGGCTCAAAAGTCTGCTGACATACTAGCCCGGCAAAGCAAGCTCTGCAGGGCCCCCCCCGTTGGAGAAAGACCTTCTCACCAACAAAAAAATCGCAGGTGCACCCAGTGACGACAAAACGACAAAAGCCTTTTTTTTTCTTTTTTTTTTTTTTTGGTTAGCTGTAGGCCATAAGTCACTGCTACCAACAACCGGAACCCCAAGAACGAGACATACGGCCGCCTGGCTCCTATTGGCTGTATCGGCAAACGAGCAAAGCCGATCTGCATCTGTGACGAAAGCAGAACGGGACACGAGCAGACAATAGCCGGAACATATAGAGCATTTGTGCCCCTCCACCACCCCCCTCCCCCCCCTCACAGAGCTTGTCTCGCGGTCTTTCTCTTCTTCTCCTTTGTTCGCATCTCGATAAAGCCCGTGTCCCGCGGACTTTCCGATGCGACTTGGCTTGCGCGTCGAATATAATCTAGGCTCCCTCGACAGTCTCACTTCCACCCATGTTCTATAAGCTCCTGGGCAGCCGCGCTGGTTACTCAGCCGTGCGCTCCGCACGTCTCGCTTCAGATTCCCGAGCCATGCCTTTGAGGGCCAAGGTCGTGGGCCAAACGGCCAACTACTCGCAACAGGTAGCTACATGCACAGTCTGCAGTCTGTAGAGAAGGGACGGAGGATAGCTGGCGTCACGTCAACGAGCTTGCAAACTAACGTAAACTCTCTTTGCGCCACATGCAGTACAAAAACATGAACACCGACGTCTTATACAGCTTCAACTCACAGGCAGACGACAACCCCGAGGATGTTGTCTTCAACAGTATTTACGGACTGCGAACTATCGAGCTGAACCGTCCGTCCAAGCTCAATGCCCTCGATTCCTCCATGGTCAACAAAATCCTGCCGCGCATGGTGGAATGGGAGCGGTCCGATATGGCCAACGTCGTAGTACTCAAGGGAGCTGGAAATGCTCTCTGCGCTGGAGGAGACATTACTGCCATGGTCAAGCAGCTTCAAACCGGCTTGAAGAAGAGTGTCCAGTCGGCCATTGGCTTCTTCCGCCAGGAATACCAGCTGGACCATTACATTGCTACCTACAAGAAGCCCATGGTGGCTTTCATGGATGGTGTCACCATGGGCGGCGGTGTTGGTCTGAGCGTACACTCCCCGCTGCGGATAGCCACGGAGCGCACGCTGTTCGCGATGCCCGAGACCAAGATTGGCCTGTTCCCTGACGTCGGTGCCTCATTCTTCCTTCCCCGCATGAATGGCGCTATTGGCACCTACCTCGCTCTTACGGGCGAGCGCCTCGCCGGCGTCAACGCTTACTACACCGGTATCGCCACTCACTACCTGGATTCGACCCTGCTGTCGTCCTTGGAGGCCCGTCTGGCCGAGTTGCGGTTCAAGGACTACGACTCTCTCGAGACTCGCCTGTCGTTGATTTCTCGGACGATTGACGAATTTTCCACCAGCCTACCCCACGAGGAGTTTGTGCTCTCGGGCGAGCTACGCGAGGCCGTCGACCGCTGCTTCAGCGGAAACTCCATCACTGAAATCATCGCGGCCCTGGTTGCCGAGACGGGCGCTTCCAAGGTCTGGGCTCAGAGCACTCTGCAGTCGCTGTACCAGCGCTCGCCTACATCGGTCAACGTGGCCCTGCGCCAGATGCGCATCTCCAAATCCTGGTCTATCGCCGAGACCTTCCAGCGCGAACACGCCATGGCCAGCAAGTTTGTGCAGTCTCACGATTTCGTCGAGGGCGTGGACGCGCTCCTGATGTCCAAGAGAGACCCTGTCTGGGAGCCCGAGTCGCTGGAGGCCATTGTCCAGTCCAAGGAGGACATTGTGGGCAACTACTTTTTGACTCCCGACGAGAAGATGCCTCTGTTGACTACGCGCGACTACCATGAGTACCCTCACGCGAAGCTGGGCGTGCCGACCGAGAAGGAGGTGCGCGAGCTGATTGAGACGACAGACTTGACGGTGGAGGGCGTCATTGACACCATCTTCAAGTCGCGCAACCGCAGACAGGGCATCAAGACCGTCCTGCAAGATATTATTGCCCGTCGCGTGGTTTCGGATGAGCACAACCGCGCTCAGTGGGTTGAGCCTCAGTCGGCCAAGCAACAGCAGTATAACAAGCCTACACAGGCCCCCGAGGTTGGCGAGAAGGCTGCCGGCGAAACTGAGCCCAAGGAGACTCCTGTCTAGCTGGTTGTGGTGTCGCTGCAGCACCGGCAGTCATGTATAGATCAGGTTCGTGATGTAGAGGCTTTCCTGCATATTTCTCTTGTACAATACGATGTTTTTTTTCTCATTTTGTCGCCCATCAAGTTGATTGACCTTTTTGGTTTCATTTGGTGGAAGTTGAGGACTCGCCTTTGGTAGCTGTGCTGAAAATAAAAGAAGAAAAAAAACACCAAGATGTGTGTCACGGGGCGTTGTGACAAGGCTGTGCGAGGCTGAACTATTTGGACAAAATATCACCAACTGAGGGCGGTTTAGGGCGACGAAACAGGCACGGGGCGCGGGCTATCTCGTCGTGGGCTGGAATGCGATCGTGACACAAAAACATGGCGATGGAAAACAAAATGCCCTCGTGAGATGTCATGCAAGGTAGAAAATTCAGATGTGTTGTGGTTGGTGGCGAGATACAAGGGGAGAAGAGAAAATTACTGCGCCGCATCAATACACGGTGTCCTTGGGCGGTTCAGAGATGCGATGGCATGGCACATTTGGCACCGAGTGCAATTTGAGTTGTCACGATGGCACAAGGCAAAGAAGCTCAAGCAAGCTCAAGAACAGGCAGCCTCGGGATTTTGGTACAGGCTTCCAGCTGGCCGCCGGGAAAGTATAAAAGGCACTGCAGCCGCCCACCGCTCGCCGCAGAACACGCTGTCAATTTGTTCTCCCTTTGTCATATTTTTCAACAGTCTAGAAAAGCTTGAATCGAGCCAGTTTTGCAACTGGGAAAATCAGCGTTGCTGTGTATCAGATTTGCCCTCCATCCCTTGCCCAAGGCGTCTTCCTGTTTCTCACCGGGCTCAGAGCCGAAGATACTCCGGCCTCGTGTTCTTTGTCATTCATGTAAGTAACTTGTCCCCCCTGTGTCCGCCCATCACGCGACTCCTTTTGACTCAGGGCAAGCACGCGGGACACACAGCGTCATCAGGAATCTTGGTTTTTTGGGGTTTGGGTTTTGATTCTTGGTTCTTGCCGCGCTGGTTTGCTGCTTGCCTTTGTTGTTGCGATACAGACACAGGCGGGATGTCAGGAATGAGAGGGGGTGTCGTTGAGCTGCCCCACGTGACTCTCGTGGTTGCTAAGTAGCGCAAGACCCACTGCGGGGCGGCGCAACGGCGTCGCATCAAAACATGGCCTGCGAACTGGAATTGTCTGTTCCTACATTTCCTGCCGGGATTGGCTGTCTAAGCGTATGAGTGCGCTTGCCTGCTCGCACTGTCCGCACACACTCTGGCACAGCGTGCCCAGGGCCGCTCCAACGCCTCGAGACGCGCTGTAGCCCACAGTGTGCGGCCGGCCACAGAGGCTTGCTGCGGCGTGTTACAGCTCCACGGGCACCTAGACAACGCCCTTTATTTGGCAGTGGTTCCTCCAGGCTAACAAGTTCTTCACATAGCGACGAGCAAAAAAAAGAGCAGCGCGGATCGCGGATCGCGTTCAAGCTCTTTGTCCCCCATTGCCGATACATATCGGCCTGCTGGTCTGCGGCATCTCTTTCTTTTCCTCCCTCAACCGTCCAGCCTGTTTTTTGTTCTTTTTCTCTTTCTTCTTTTCTTGTTTTGCGTCTATTCTTTTGGCCCTGTCGCTTCTTCTCTCCTTTGTCCTCACGTGTCTCTGTAGCGGCTGTTTTGTTTGTCTGTCTGCTGGCTTTGATCTTGTCTTTGTCTGCATCTCGCTCGTTCCCTTTTATCGCTTGGAACAGCCCCCCCTCTCATTCTCTCTCATTTATTGCAACCTTCACTCTGTACGCCATCTACCATCGCCATCAGTCCATTCGCATCTGATTTCTCTCCCGTGATACCCCCGCCCGTCGAGGCTCCGTCTCGAGATGACTTCTCCGGCTAGCAACTGGCAGCCCGCTGGCCAAGAACCCTTCCGGGACGAAGGCGAGGTGGCCATCAAGGTGCAGCAAATGGGCCGTAAGTCTCACTCACCCACTCCCAGCCCCCCTTTTCTTGAGGCCGAGATCAACAACTCTGGCTAGGCTAGACCCCGCACTCATCACCGTGAAAAAAAAAACACCCCTTCACCGCCTGTGATATCCGAGATCTACGGCTGACATCCCCCCTCCCCCGTCAACAGTCAAGGTTCACTACACATTCGACAAACTAGAACAGGCCCGGTGCCTGGCTCGCCTCCCTCAGCTCATCCAAGTCCAGACGCTTCCTTTGGACGACAAGACCACGGTTGGCATCGTCGACCTGAGTCTATGCCTCAGTGCCGTGGCGCAAGGCAGCCCCGAACTCATCAACATCTGCACCGACTCAGCCTCAACCATCGACTATGCCGTCTACGTTCACGACTACTCAGAGCCAGACGCGCCCCTTGTTGGTCATGGCATGCTCTCGGGTCTCCTCAAACACCAAGATGTCACGGGTTCCAGCAACTCCGGCATGGTCACCGGCCTGGTCACCCGGAATATGCTTGCCATGTTCGGCAAAGGAGTCTCCCACACACTGGAGATCCGGATGAAGTTTTCCAAATCGCAAAAGGTGCCTCCGATGGCGCCTCGACACACTGCCGGCATGCAGGCTCCAAGCGAAGTTCGGCCCTCCGTTGAATCTGCCCTGACCCCTGCTGGAAATGCCGAGTGGGCGATGCTGGTACAGTCCAATCCGCAGCTTGCTACTCAATTGTCGCAGCTTTCCACAGCCCAGCAATCTCAGGCTGCGGGTATCGAGACCGCCAGTCAAGGACACTCCCCATCTACTGCGCCAAGCAGAGTCGCCTCTCCAGCCATCGCCCCCCAAAGGAGTCGCCAAAGCTCCTTTTCCGCAACTACCCACAAACAACTGTCACGACAAGGAACACCAGTCGATAATACCGCCAATGCCATTTCACCAAGGGTCGTCGTGGAAAATGCGGCCCCCATAGACTCCGCCGCTAGTCGGCCACCGTCTCGTGCTTCAAGGAAACGACCAACAACAGGAAGGCCACGCGGTCGTCCTCGGAAAAACCCAACCCCTTCAGAACCCAGCGGTAACACCTCTGGCTATGAAGAAGGAACGGACGACGATCCGCCTCTGAAGCGCAGAGCAACCACCATGGCCGTGACCAAGACTGTCAACTCCCCCTTTGCATCTGTCCCAGAATCCCTCAGAGTGGCCGCCAGTACATCTGGCTCCATCCGCACTTTCCGCCCTGTCGGAACCCCAGAGCCTGCCACCACTGACCACTTGCAGGATATTCCTCGTGCCCCTACGCCAGTGCCCTTTGGTGAAAAAATCCGCCCTCGAGTCTCTGGTTCGCTTCGCCGCACTTCAACACTGAATCAGGAGCAATCTAACAACCAACTTTCTGTCGTGCAACCCGAAGATGCGCGATCTCCTAATGACCTCTCAGCAGGCGCCCCAACTCCTCTTTCAGAAGCCAGCACTCCTGACTTTGGTTCTTCCCCCCCTATGCCAAGAACTGCACAATACCTCCAACACTCGAGTCCTACGCCATCCAGTCCAATCCTGCCCCCAATGCCTCTATCAACAAACGATTCTGGATTCATGAGCGGGGGGCTTGACGAATACCCCGATGATAACAGACCTACACCACGCGCAATCCACCCCAAGCCTGCAAATATCATGTGCAGAGATACTCGTGTGCCTGTGCATGTGTTTCATGCTGCCAGCGGTGAACCGGTGGGCTACAAGAGCTCTGTAGACTCTCATGCTAAGCGCAAGAGAGCTGGCACTTTAACTCCTGTTCCCCATGCAGCTGTCATGGCCGCTGGTCCTCCGCCGCCGCGCCCCAACTATGCGTCGCCGCTCCCTAAAATGTTGTTGCCTCGGCTTCAGCCAGCTCCTACTGCCACGCCCCAACGTCATGACCATGGGTCACAATCAGCATCACTTTCAGGGACATGCAATCAAACACCTGGCCCTCACAATACTGCCCCAGGAACCCCTTCTCAAACTCAAGTTGAAATTGAGGACAACGATGTCACACCTGTACCGCAGCAGCACCAACTTCAAATGCTCAACAACCAACAACTGTGCCAATCCTCGGTGGAAAAGGATAGGCAGCTTTCACCTGGCGCGCACATCCAGCTATCACTGGAGAACCCGTCTCAGCCCGAGCATACGAGTGCTGCCACCCCTGTGACTGATCTGAATTTTGACTTTACCTCTCATTCTGGCTTGTTTACTGTGGCAGATGAATCACTTCTTGCTCTTGGTGATGCCATCAGCTTCGATAAGGCCCTAGCTGATATCCATGCCCAACAAAATCAATCTTCCGTAGCGGATCTCGTTGAGCCGGGTTCTTCCGCCCAGACAGCCAATGCTTCCAAGGAACCAGTACAGCAATTAGTTGTTACCCCCGGTGCTGAAAATGTACAACAACCAGCAACCAGGGCTTCGACTGGTCGTCGGCCCTCCAAGCGCAAAGCTCCCAGCCCTTCAGTGTGCACCCCTCACCCCACCTCGTTCTCGGAGGCACCTTGCCCTCCTAGCGATGTTGCGGCCATTCCTCTTCCTGCTACTGCCGCGACGTCGCCCCCTGCGGCACGGTTCAACAAAAACTATGTCAAAAAGCAAGCCATCAAGGAAAGATTGGAACAGGCCATCATGAACGGTGAAATGCCACCGTTTTGCACCAATTGTGGTGCGATTGAGACGCCTACCTGGAGAAAAGTGTTTGTGCAAGAGTGTACCGGAACTCCAGTTTATCATGAATATTCGGATAAGCCTGGCCGGGTTACAGCCATTGAGATCACAGCCCGTGATGACGACCAAAACCCAACGGGCTATAGATTGATGAAGAAGGCACTGGGTCCTGAAGATGATAGAACACAGTGGAGAGATGATCTCCTCTGCAACCGTGAGTTTTCTCTAAATAGCGGACTTTTAAGTCTTAATTATGCTAACAATACATGCGCAGCATGCGGTATCTGGTTGTGTAAAAACAACAAACACAGACCGAAGGATCGCTGGGAAAAGGACGCCGAGCGCCTGGGCCAAGAACGCCGACGGCGGGGCACCGGACGTGCTCCCGTTAGAAAACGTAAGACGGCCTCTGCCTCGTTTGCCATGAGCAACATGTCCAACTACCCAGTCCCGGCTTCCGAAACCAATATCATGACTGACCCCATGGGGCCCACTGAAAACCTCTCGCCGATCCCCGAAGCTCAACTTGCTGGCGGATCTGTCGCTACCAATGCCAAAGCAATTGCGACAACCATGGACCATGCAATGTCGAACGGGGCCGCCGCCATCTCCCAGTCGGTCAATAAGGCATCCTCCGTCTCGGATTCGGCGAGTCAGTCCCAACCAAGCACTGCTGCGCCCACACCGGAAAACGAAGATTTCAGTGAGCTTGGCAACACGCAGAGATTGCTTTTCCCTTCCCAGGACAACAACAACAACTCACATAAAGGAGAGTCCCAGGGTTTGGCCAAGACAGCTCATGACATGCTGAAAACCCTGGCTTCAGCTGAAGCTGGACTGGCTGATGGAAGTGGCGGTGAACCTCAAACAATGGCTGAGGCGCAGGTGGCTTCAATCTTGACTCCTAGTCAGTCAGCACTAGATGATGAGATTGAAGCTCTTTTTGGTAGTCCTGCACACAAGGCCAACAACCCATCCACGCCTCCTCCCAAGAACAGTTCGGCTGTGTTCAAGACCCCCTCCCGTCTCACGCCCAGTCATCGGCCAGTTACTAGAAGCGTGTCGCGGTCTTTACGGTCTGAAAGGTCTTCGCAGCACAGTCGCAACAGCCCTGGGGGCATGCCCCAAACTCCTTCTCGGACTCCAAGAAGCTCGGCTGTCAACGGATTGCGCATGACGGAAAGCCCTTCCTTGCGCCGCAGTCCTCGAATCAGCAAGAATTCTCGGGAATCTGGTCGGAAGGTTCTTTCCATTGGTGGCAAGCAGGTTGAAGCCTCTATGAACGACATCGACGCTGCGCTTGCTGAATTCAGCCGATCCATTAACGATGATGCATCCTCTCGTCAGCAGGGGGATGGCTCTGCCTCAACCCTTGACTGCCTGGCTAGTCAGTGGTCCCCCGACAAGGACTGGAACTCTATCTTTGACATGGACATGCTTCATAATCTACCACCAGAAGATCTCGATCTGCTCGCCAAGTCTTTAGAGACACCGCATGAGGACGTTACGATCTGATGATGTTTTGGGGAATTGTTTTTTTATATGAATGGGACTGGAAATGGGAAGCAGGGAATGGGGAAAAACAGGACCATTACTCGGCGATGTCTTGGACGAGGTGATATTGGTTCATTGCCATTTTACATGTTTTGCTGGTGTTTGTGCCAACGACGGCCGCTGCCATCCATTGACAGCAGGGCGATTGATGATGGTTTCATGAGAAGCGTATTCTTTTTTTGGAGGGTTCAACAGTGCTCGCTTCCTTTTTCAGGGAAGATGTATAAAGTAGTAGCTTAGATTCAATGCAATATATCGATATTCCAATATCCAGACGCATCACTGTTTTCTACGGCGTGTAAGTTGAGAGTGGAGCTTTGCCTTGACCAATGACATTGGTATTTTGTTGTTTGGGGTTTTACGCTATATGATTGGCTATACGCGTCTTTAAGTGCTGCTACGCGTCGCGGGGTTGCAGAAACCCTTTACCTTGCTAAATTGGAGCGTACACCAACCCTAAGACAACAAAGCTTTTGTAACGAACCATTATCGCTACACACTAAAAAAGCTTCTAGCCTCACAATAACAGCAACCATCGACGACAGCAACCCCCTCCCCCAACAAATACCATCATGTCCGACCCAGCTGCTCTCGCAGCCATGGCTGCCGATCTGGCCACCTTCTTCCCGAATGCAGAAAAACTCGAGCCCGATGTCACATCGGAACTGTCATCTATCATGCGCCTGCACGAGCTGTCGGTCGAAGATATGTTCTACAAATGGGAGTCGTTCTGCATGAAGATGGAGCGTGAGTCAGCCGACTTGTCGCTGGAGGCTGTGCGGTCGTTCAAGCGCGATGTGCAGGATGCCCTGGAGAGAAGCATGCGCATGCAGACATCGGCGGCTGTTGCTGGCTCGGCGCGACGCAATGTGCCGGGTGGCGGCGGAGCTGCAGGGACACCGAGAGCTGCGGTCCGCACGGGTGATGTGTTTGGCATGTGAGTTGTGAGGCGGGATGGGCTGGCGGAGGGGGAGGGCAGAGGGGTGTTCTTGGCTGCTCCAGAGGAGAATACTAACAAGTGGAAATAGGCTGGACGGTCTGATGCAAACGCCTGGATCGGGAAAACTATCCAAGACGGGAGCCATGAGCAGGCGGACGTTTGAGACGCCAACGGTGGCACGGATCAAAAGCGAGACTCAGGACGGACAGGACTTGCCCGATTCAAAGTCGCCGCATAATGCGCTTACGTGGGTTTCTCTTGCACTGGTGAATCTCTTCACACGCATCATAGCATCTGCTAACATCATCGTCGTCATAATTGCGCAAATAGGCCCTCCAAGTTTAATGACCGGCAGAAATCCGGCGATGTTCTGGAAGTCTTTGGCGATACCTCGCTCCCCGACCCCGAATACCCCATCGTGCC
Source organism: Thielaviopsis populi (assembly GCA_017591655.1). NCBI lineage: Eukaryota > Fungi > Ascomycota > Sordariomycetes > Microascales > Ceratocystidaceae > Thielaviopsis > Thielaviopsis populi. The sequence continues at coordinate 16,367 of JADILG010000011.1, read as the reverse complement.
TTTCCCCGAAGCCCGGATCAAGCTGGCTGCAGGATCCGACCAGAAGAAGGTCGGCTACAAGCCCTTGGCTATGAAGCTCAGTGAGGCATCGGAGATTCTTGACGACCGGATAGATGACTTCATGGAAGCCGTCTCTGAGCATCACGGCCTGGACCTATCAGTGTTCGGAAACCCGGCCAGCCAGAGCACCTCCGAGATTGTCGCAGTTGGTCGCATTGCAAATGACTCATCCGAAGGCCGCCTGAACGCAACTTCGGTTGTCTTGGAGACATCTCGCCGCATGGGAAATGGCCTGCGAGTGCCATTGAACTTGAAAAAGCTGCGCGGCTTTAGCTTCTTCCCCGGCCAAATTATCGCAGCCCGTGGTACCAATACCTCTGGCAACGAGTTTGTCATTAACCAAATCATGGACATCCCCCTTCTGCCGAACGCCGCTTCAACCCCCGAGGCGTTGGAGGCACATCGTCAACGACTGCGCGGGGACCCCGAAGCCATGGACGCAGATGATGATCCGCTGCCGTTGAATTACATGCTTGCAAGTGGTCCGTATACGACAGACGACAGCCTGGCGTTTGAGCCCCTAGAGGAACTGTGCAAGGTCGCCGGCGACAAGATGGTGGATTGCCTCGTCCTGATGGGCCCTTTTATTGATATCGACCATCCTCTGATTGCCAGTGGCGACTTTGATCTCCCTGAAGAGGCATCGTATGACCCTGATACGGCTACGCTGTCCACAGCCTTCAAGTACATGATATCACCGCATCTTGCGCGCCTGTCCAGCGTCAACCCGCAAATCACCATTATCTTGATCCCATCGATCCGCGACGCCGTCAACAAGCACGTGTCATGGCCGCAGGATAGTTTTGTCCGGAAAGAACTCGGCCTGCCGCGCACCGTGCGCATCCTGACGAATCCCATGACGTTGAGCATCAACGAAGCAGTCTTTGGCCTGTCCTCACAGGATATCCTGTTTGAGCTGCGCAGGGAAGAGCTCATAGGAGGCCGGCCGGAGGATACCCAGCTGTCTAGCCGGCTGTGTCGGTACCTTCTCGAGCAGAGACACTTCTTCCCGCTTTTCCCTCCGTCGGATCGCAGTGTGCTGATGAAGACGGGCACGGAATCGGGGATTCCGCAGGGCGCGTCTTTAGATACGGCGTATCTGAAGCTGGGCGAGATGCTCAACGCAAGGCCAGATGTCATGGTTCTTCCCAGTACATTGCCGCCGTTTGTCAAGGTAAGAAAAGAAATCTATACATGCACCTATCTGAGGCCACTGGAAGACTAATCGTTAGGTTTGCGTTGAAGGTTGTTGAAAGCGTCCTGATGATTAATCCGGGTAGTCTTTCTAGGCGCGCCGGTGCAGGCACCTATGCCAGAATGGCCGTCTACCCGCCCAAGGCTGTGCCAGAGGGTGATGGTACCATGCAGTCGCATAGTGTGTTCAGCCGGTCGCGTGTCGAGATTGTGCGTATATAACCTCTACCGTGTTTCTGACGTTCCTATTCTCGGGGAGGGGCTCATAGATAGTTGACATTATTCTCGTGAACGACCAATGGACGGGCCGTGGGAGTTCCATTCGAGTCTATAAACAAATACCCAGTGTGTGATTTCTTTTTTTCTTGGTTTCCTATTCTGCTGCCGTTCGCCTCCTCTTGTCGTTGCTTCTGTCGTGGCCTCGCGAGGTGCTCCGCTTCCTCCGATACCGAGATGAACTAGAGCGAGATCGTGACCTGTCTGTGTGTCGGTCTCTGCGATCCCTGCTTCTGCTTCTACTTCTCCGTCTGCGGTCGCTGGATGCGTCTCGTCTCTTGTGCGTGTCTCTCTCTCGACTCCAGCTTCGGCTCCGGCTCCGGCTCCGGTTACGCCGTCTTTCGTCTGGCCGGCGTTGGGCGTGTCCTAACGGCACTGCATTGGCCCCTTGGCCTCCGCGGAAATCGCCATCCAGCTTGAAGCGGTCGTCGACAGTGTCAAAGTCGCCACGGTTGCGCCAGTTGGAGTCTTTGTTGCCCTCGCCTGGCCTACGCTCCGTTAGCTGGCCCCAGCGGCCCGTGTTCTCGGACTTCATGTCCTTGTACTTGGATGCGCCCTTGCGGCCCAGTTTCGTCATGTCGCGGCGCTGTAGATACTCGGGCAGAATCGAACGATCCTTGATCTCGTCTGCAAAACGCGCGCCCATGATATCACGGTTTGCAAGGCCGGCGGTTTCAGCCTGATCTTGGTAAAATGCGCCCTTGTGGTGGTACTTTTGCATGTATGACATTTGGCCCTTGGCTTCTTGTTCTTCTTGCTGCTTGGCCAAATGCGCTTCGTCCTCGGCGCGTCGCTCATCCTCGGTCAGGTTGCGCCGGCGCTCAATTTCCTCGAGCTCCTTTTCACGCGCAATCATGGCCTCGCGGTCGCGCTTGTAGCGTCGAAGTTTGCGCAATTTAAAGGCAGCCAACTCAGCTTCGGGATCCAGGCCATCGGTATCGTCGACTTCGAGTTCGGGGTCTTCTTCGTCGTCCCAGTGCTTCTTGCCGACAGCCTTGGCGGCCAAGTCTTTCTGGATCTGGGCTTCGACAAGAGCATCAGCCTCGGCCTTTTTGCGAGCTTCTTCCTCAGCCCGGCGGGCTTCTTCTGCCGCTGAGGACGACGTATTTTTGGCAGCGTTGGCCAGGCGTTGGCTTTTGGGGATGAACTTGGGTCGGAGCATGAGTCGTCTTGGTTCATCGTCTTCGCTAGAGCTTTCTTCCTCGGAGCTTTCGTCTTCGCTTTCGTCATCATCTTCGTCATTGTCGCTATCTTCGTCTTGTTCCTTGTTGTTATCGTCTTCATCGTCCGTTACGAAGCCTTGGGCAGCAGCAAGCTTTTCCAAGTCCTGCGCTGCCTGGCGGTGTCTCTGCTTTTCAGCTTCTTCGGCTCGCCGGCGCTCGTCAATGCTGACTTTGCCAAGATTGGTAGCAATTCGCGCAGCACTGACAGCTTTAGGGGGCGGCTTGGTGGCCGGCTGAGCGGGAGACTCGTTGTCGTTCTGGTTGGAGTCGGAATCGGAATCGGAATCGGAATCGGAAGAATCAGCGCCCGTCGCCTTTCCGGCGCGGTGTCGTGCAGGTCGCACGGGGTTTTTGGTCATGCGCGGGGCCGGCATTTTTTTGTTTAGCGTAGCTGAGGATGGTTAGTAGAAATTTTCAACCGGCGCAGAGAAGGCTGAGAAGTTGGTGATGAAATCGCGAAACAGCACAAGGCTGAAGGAAATTAAAGTGGGGACCATGGGCTCAGAGATGGCACGTGCTAACCCTAAGGCTTTGTTAATCTTATCGCATCTCTATAATCTCTGGAAGTGTAAAGATCTTCATTCTTGTGGCCATATTTGAACCAACCTGTATCGAGAAGCTCTTCAGTCTCATGTCATGCCATGCCATGTGAAATATTCCAAGAAAACATGCTAGAAAAATCCGTAAACGCCGACCCAGACAAACAAGCATGACAGAAACCAAAACGCCCATTTGATATGCGCAAGTGAAAAACCAGACCGTCATGTCGTAATAGTGCGTGCGTGCCAATCCACCAACCAATCTTGAACCCGTGACAGCCCCGTTTTACATAATCTCATCATCGTCATCCTTGATGGCAACAACGTCGCCCAGAGCTGCGGGCTCGTTGACGTCGGTGATGATGCTGACGTCAGCTTCATCGTCCATGTTGACCTCGTCGCCCAGCATGGCGACTTTGGTGAATATTCCAGCAGTGGGAGGCGGCACAATGGTATCTCTTATGTCGTCGTCCTCGCCGTCGTCCTCTCCAAGCAGCTCAAAGCCAAACTTGGACTTGGCCTTGGCTCCACCAATGGTCTTATTAATCTCGTCCCACGTCTTGTTGCGCGAGCGCACCGACTTGTCGTGGTTGATGCTGCGGGTGATCTTGTTGGCCGTAATGGCAGCCACGGCTTCAGCGCGATCAATGCCGCGCTCCTGTCGCCGGCGCTGCTTGGTGGACTTGACGGCCTTGCGGCCGGACTTGGTTTTTTTGCTGACGCCGGCGTTGTGGTGGATGGCCAGGACAGACGGCCGGCTGTCGATCTTTTCGGGGGCGGCGGGGCTGAGGGCACGTACGGCACGGCCGGCATCAATGCTGGGAGAGAATTCCCGGCGAGCAGCTCGGGAGCGCTCCGAGGGCGCTGTGGAAAGCATGTCAGTATGCAGAGTGAGCGGGGAGGGGGCCGGGGGGGGGGGCGTGGACTTACCTCTGTCTTTCTTCTTGATTCCACCCTTTGACATTGTGGTAGATATCGGGGATATATAATAGAAGGCAATGTTATAAAGCAGAAGAGAGAAGAACAGGTTCATAGACTTGTAAAGTTGATTTCTATTTCGTCCAGCTTCATGATGAAATTTACTTTTTTTTTTCTTATCTTATCGCAAAGCGGGCTGTTGCTGAGAATCCTGTTGTGGTAGTTGCCTGTGAGTTTGCTTTTCTAGATGATTGTTCAGTGGGTTAAACAGGAATTACCCCCGCTCTGGGGGGAGGCAGTTTCTCTTGTGTTTGGGGCAGTTTCTGTTTTTCTGGGGGCAGTTTCTTTTTTTACTGGGGGGTCATTTTCCTTGTGACTATTCTACACTTGCCGCGTGGCTTTAATCGAGAACATGCGAGGCTTTCTGGAGATGGAACATAATTTGGCTGGAACTGGACTTGACTTGACTTGCATGCATGCGTACGAAAAGCCGAAAAAAAAAACACACACACACACACACACCCAACATTATCTCGGTTATTCTGCTTTTTCGCATACAAAAACCTGGCCCATAAATCCAAAGCCACCCCCTTCTTGCTACAAGCTTCTAGCAGGCAGTTGCTTGTTTTGGCCAACGCCCGCTCTACAATCTGACTCAGCTCAAGCCGGCTTGTAACTTGTAACTTGTATCTTTGTAGCTTCGTGTTTTGCCTGCCTGGCTTTGTTTTCCCTCTTTTCTTTTTTTTTCTTCTTCTTCTTCTGCGAGTTTCACGACGGCCGCCTCTACAGCCCTCGAACATCACCGCCAACCGCCAACTTCACGCGCCTGGGCGCCTCATCATGGCCTTTGACTCGGAAACGCTTGTACCAGTGCTTGAGTCTACATGATTCTCCAACAATCCACCAGCAACGATTAGCCTCGATTCCATACGGGCTGGGCCACACACGGCACTCTGCTCATTTTCCCTCTCTACCCTCCACCACCACCACCACCACCACTGCCCACGCCCTCCCGGCCGGTTTCCCTCTCCCTGGCCCTCAATTGGCACGCGCACGCTTCTGTAATTCGTCTTTAGCTATGAATTCTCGACGTTACTCCTTCTCTCCTCACCGCATGCGAGACCAAACCAGCTACGCCAGTCGCCTTTCCCGTCCCAGCCATAGCAACAAGGTCGAAGCCTTACTCGACCGCCTTTCAGATCCCCAGGCCATCGCCACTATCGCGCTCCTTCTGATCGGCCTTGTCTACAGCATCGCGAACGTCCCCTTGCGACTCGGAACACGCAGCTTCACTCTTGCCCGGCTCCTGTGGCATCTCGTTGTGGCCTTTATTCCCGGCTTCCTTCTCCAAGTCGTCGATCGCTGGCTTAACCCTGCCCTTGATACCCTTCCCATGACTTTGACTCTGCCCCACGCCAACAAAAGCGATGCGCTTTCCCGAATCCTTGGCGTCGATAAGCCTGGGGGCGTCATGGCTTCTGTAACCCAAGCTCGCCGCCGCTTGTCTTCTGTTTCGTCCTCGTTCAAGCCGGAAAGATGCAAGCCTCCTGGCCTGGGCAATTGGGATAACTCATGCTACCAGAACAGTGTCCTGCAGGGTCTCTCTTCGCTGGCGCCCTTTCCAGAATATCTCTTGGGCCCTGAGCGTGAGCGTGGCTCCAACCTGCCGTCTACATCGGTTACCCAGTCTCTCCTAGGCCTAGTCGCAGATTTGAACAGCAGCAACAACAACGGGACGACCCTGTGGACACCCGGGGTCCTCAAAAGCATGAACAGTCGCATCCAGCAAGACGCGCAAGAGTACTTTTCAAAGCTTCTCGACGAAATTGACGAGGAACTGCTAAAGGTTGTCAGCAAATCCAACAGGCCGCCTGGCTTGAAACCTAGAGGCGACCACGATTCCGATGTCGACAACCGAGCAAAAGCCCGGTCCAAAATCATTGATGGTTCCGAAATCCGAAATATCACAGCTTTCAAAAACCCTCTCGAGGGTTTGGTTGCTCAACGCGTGGCCTGTGTGCAGTGCGGCTACTCAGAGGGACTCTCCATGATCCCATTCATCTGCCTTACTCTCAACCTAGCCACCGACCCGGGCGCTTGCGACCTGTACCAGCGGCTCGACGCATACACAAACGTTGAAAGCATAGAGGGCGTTTACTGCGCAAAATGCACCCTTCTCAAGAACAAGAGCATCATGTCGCAGCTGGTTGACAAGTTCCGCGCCTCGGGCATGTCGGAAGATAGGATTGCAGAGCATGTCGAGCGCCTAGCCGCCGTGGAAGCTGCGCTGGAGAATGATGATTTTGACGACAAGACTTTGAAGGAAAAGTGCAAAATCTCGGCGCAGAACAAAGTTTCATCCACCAAGACCAAACAGATGGTAATTGCTAGACCACCCCGAAGTCTGGTGATCCATATCAACCGGTCTGTCTTTGACGAGCGTACATTTATGCTCATGAAAAATCCTGCACCTGTTCGCTTCCCCATAGATCTGGATCTTGGGCCTTGGTGCATTGGCAGCGCTCCGGATGGCGATGCCGGCGAAACGACTCTGTCTCCCAACGATGAAGAGCAGTGGATAACCAAGGCCAATGTCTCGATGGCTGCAGGCGACTGTGCACCTACAAAGGTTACGGGTCCTTTTTACGAGCTTCGTGCTGTTGTCACACACCAGGGGCGTCATGATAATGGCCATTACGTCTGCTACCGGAAACACTCTGGCCTGGACAAACTCGGGCTTCTCGAGCAGTCTCGCATGGCCGATATGAATCCAGGTGATCAAGATATTGAGCTAGAAGATCTGGACAAGGACGAGCTGTTCAGCCAAGAAGACTGGTGGCGTCTCAGCGACGAGACTGTGACCAAGTGCACTGAGAACGACGTCCTAGGCCAGGGCGGAGCTTTTATGCTCTTCTACGACTGTGTGGGTGAGGTTCCAGTTCGGACGGCTACTTTGAACGACGCGGTCAACTTGGAAGCCGGCCTGTCAGAGCACCACGCCGCCGCAGATGCAAAGGGTCAGGGCGAGGGTGTGGCTTTTGACGCCAGCCACGAGCGTCTGGAGAGAGAAGCATCCCATGACGAACCTGTCGAGCTGGCGACATGAAGACTTGAGGCGCGGGTTCGATAGTCGAATTATGGTTTTGGTGTGGCCGGTCTGTTTTCTGCGTCGTGTTTTTGTTGTGCATTTGGCGTTGGGATGAACCTACAGTATAGGCATTGGGCGGGAGTTTTTTTTTTTTCTTTGGGCGAGGTTCTTTTTTCCTCGCATTGTTGTTTTGTTTTGTTATTGGCAGTATGTCTTACACGGCATAGAGTGGGTGTTATCACGGCGGGAGAGAACATGGCGACACTTCAGAGTGCGCAGATGATGGGTATACCTGCTGGAAGGGTTGAATCAGTGTGATTGGGCCTACTGTGATGGGAAAATGAAGTGATTTGCCTGGTCGAGAGGGGCATCAACAAGCGAGCATTGCTTAACAGAGTCAAGCCATGTCTGTCTGTGTGTGTATGTGTGTTTGCAGGTACATCCCGTTGCCTACACTTTCACATGCCAAATATAACCCTAGTACGCCTACTTAGGGTCAGTGACGCGCTCTCGCGTTGCCCCCCCAACTACGAAGCGGCATTAGTCCCAATGAAGGCTAATTGGAGGAGCCACGCGTTCAGTCTGTGATGGATCCCTTCCCTTTGACAAGTTGCGTTGCAGGTTTGTGTTTACTTGGTGATCCTCGCCAAACCCTTTTGCTCAGTGTTTGCATTGGCTTTGTTTTCTGCTCCTTGTCCTCGGTTGTCTGATGTCTGATTTGTTAGATTGTCCGAGGTGCAAAAGACAACGGCCAACGGCTCAGTAACACGTTCCATTAGAGAGAGAATGGCTTCTGGCTGTGTTCTGTCTGAAAGCTTGAACTCGACGTCAGCGTCGCCGTCATCGGCGTCGGCGTCGGCTTTATCGTCAGCCCATGCTGCTGTTGCAAGTGAAGCAGATAGCCAAGATGTCCTGGCGATGTATGCAGCGGAGTTCTCCTCTTCTGCTGTAAGTATCTCCTCTCTTCTCTCTCCTTGCTCTCATTGCCTGTTTGGTGACCTGCGCGTTGCCCCGCCTCCCCCCCTTCCCCCCCCCTCCATTTGCCCGGCTTCTCACATGCTGGCTTGTTGGGTCCTCGCCAACTCGGTCTATTAAGAGCTGCACTGCAGCCCGCCTGTTGAATTGTCCGACGACAGACCTTGTGTCGAGCGTGTTTGTCTTCAAATGCTGACCAACTCACCAACCCAGGTGCATTCCTCCGTACGAGCATCCCAAGCGGCTGTAGGTGCAGCAATAAAGCGATCGTCAAACAAAAAGAAGCTTGCGTCCTCTGGTGCTGTCAACGGCTTTCCACATCACAACACCAGCCATTGTGAGACACATTTGCGGGTAAGCATTCACTGCTAGCACAGGCCGCTACAGGGGCCCCTGTGCATAGCTACAGTGGCCTGCAACCACTAAAGAGAAACGCACAGTGGTGGGCCCACCCTAGGCCAGGGCCTTAAAGCCCGCCAGGATCCTCTGCTAACAGATGCGTCTTTAGGCCTTTGGAAACAAGGAAAACCTCCAGAGCAACACCATCACGACATCCGCAGCTGCAGCCGCAGCCAGAAAAGCCAGCAAAGCCACGCCTGCCACAACATCCTTCGTACCCGGGAATCCAGACAATGGCCGCGTATACGCTCAATCATCAATAACAGCTTCCGCCAATGATTCTTATCTGCCGTGTCCTTCTCGCCCGCCGGTAGCATCAGCATCAGCATCAACATCGCCATCTCCACACACCATGACGCGCCCGCTGCAAACAGCCGCCACCGCCACAATGGACATTTCACAGGAGTCAACTCAAATCAACGACGGCCGCGATTATGAGGGCGCCGCCGATGAGGACTCTCTCGATGATTTCAACAGCCGGTCTCTCGAAAAGGGCGACAGCGGTGCAGTCGACTTTGGCCTCGACGGCTCCATAGACGGCGACGGCAACGGCGACGGTGACGGTGACAGCGACCACGATCATGGCCATGAAGAGACCATGTCAGATCCCTTATCGCCCATCGCTGATTTGGGACTAGCCCTTACCCGAGGCAACTGGCGCTCTGTAGAGACTCCGTCTCAGGTCAACTCGCTTGCCCATGGGACGACCCCCTTCCGCCGCCGTCCATTTGGAGATCCCGTAACGCCCATGGGAAACAACAATCCCTTTGCGCATATGAACCTACAGCAAAGTGAGATGCGCCCATCGCAGCTGTTCCTGGCATCTGATCCCCAGCTACCGTCAGCCGTCAAGATGCACAGTCCCACCTCCTCCCGACCTTCTCCCGTCGATTTCAACAACTCCCCAGCACCAATGTGCCAATCATCGCCGACGCAACTCCGCAAGAGAGCTCCTTTGAGCCAGCCCTCCGCCGATACATTCCCATCACCTCTGCGGCCTCTTGCGCTCGACGCGAAGCCCCTTGGTACAACGAACGACGACTACGTCATTCCCGGATCGCCCATTGAAACGCCCCGAGTTCTTGCTCCCATGCGCAAACACCATTCCTTCCACGAATCTCGACAGACACCACAGCCACAAAGCCTCAAGCGTAAAGCACTCAATCTGACTGCCGTGTCTGACAATTCGGACTCTGAAAGCGAACGCCTGGCCAGCAGACGCAACTTGGCCGCACACAAGCGCAGGAAGACAGATAAAGAGTTGGACCGTATTACTGCCTCGTATTCTGTCGCCAGGTCTGGATCCAGGTCTGGCTCTGCTCAACCTTGTGACAACCCGTTGTCCCACCCGCCTACATCATTACCAGCCCATGCCCGTGCTTCTGCTGCTACAGAAGCAGCTAAAGCAGCAGCTATAATACCAGATTCCGACGAGGGCAACCTCGTCATAGCCAACTCCCAGCTGTCTGCCATGTCCGACGCTGTTATCAAAGCCAGCGTTGAAACTGCGTCTGTATCTGCTTCGGCGCCTCGTACGTCACAGCGACAGCAAGATCTACTACTCAAGGACGCAGTCCCCGAGACAAGTCCGGCACGTACTCGACAATCCACCAGTAACACCGCACCTCCGTTGGCAAGCTCGCTCGCAGAAAACGACATTGAAACTGCTGACAAGGGCGACAATGAAGAAGAAACCATCTGTGCTTTGCCCCGAAACTCCCGCGAACAAGAACCCTCCAAACCTGTGCTCGACTCGGATGACGAGCCGTTGTTTTCTAGACTCACACTCCCTCTTGGAAATCCCAGAGTAGCCGTGACAGCTCGCTCTCTCAAAAGCCCAACGATATCGCCTCTCACCAGTGTGGGAGACCATATACCAGACACACAAATGCCATCGTCGAGTCCCCCGCGGCAAAAAGCAAAACTGCCTGGAGAAATCATTGACCCAATACCCGCCGTTCGAGATGATCCTCCTGCTCCAGACCCCAAGCACACTCAAGTTTCCAAGGCCCTTCCGAGAACTGCCAACCAAGACGAGGCAAATACTGATGTTTTTGGCACGCCAAAGCCACCCAAGAAGGCACAGACTACATATTCCCGCCGCAGCATAAAACATAATCCTCCCCCACGCAAAGTCACGCCAGTACCTCCTCCGGTCATACCTGCGGAATTCACAGTAACGGAAACGGCCTCCGCCAAAGCCTCTAAGCCAACTCGAAAACGCCAGAGGAGCATTAAGCCCTCGGAGGCTGACAACAATGCGACGGCAGTCGCCACGCCCACGGAAGCGACCCCTGAGCCCACCGCATCTGCGGCTACTGAGGATACGCCGCCCAGACTACCTCCCAAGCGGCCCAGAGGTAAAGCCAATCGGATTGTCGAAATGTCTGAACCCCCCGAAGACAAAACTGCATCCTATAAACCCCAGTCCAGACGAGGTAGTAGTGCTCCCAGAATGCGGACACTATCACCAGCGCCTTCCAATCGACGATTGACAACTCCCCTATCCGACGTAGCAGAAAGTGCGAGTACGCCAAGCTCTCCTGGAGGCAGAAAGAAGCGGGCTTCGGTACGCTCTCGCGCTAGCATTCAGCAGAAGCAAGATTCCACGGCCAAGGCGCAGTCAAGGCAGACGCAGAAGCGCAAAGCGCCGCTTCGTAAAAGCGCAGTTTCACGAGCAGCTGCTCTGGATTCTTCGGAGGATGAGTTGGTCCAGACACCGCCGGCGATCAAGGAGTCTGAGGCAGGAGTGCCGACACCTGTCACAGAGTCCCATGTCAAGAGGACAACAGATGCGGGGCCCAAGAGATCGAGCAAAGGCTGGGCATATGTCCCCGTCGAGCAAGACAGCAGCAGCCTGTTTTCAAACATGGTTTTTGCGCTGACCTTTCAGTCGCGAGAACTTGTCTCTCCTGCATATGAATACGAGCGCCGAGTACGCATAAACAAAGACATTGAAAAGAAGCTGCTGGCCTCGGGCGGGCGCATCCTAGAGAGTGGCTTTGAGGAGATGTTCCAGAAGGCCTCTACTGGGTCGGATGTTGGTGGCACGGGCGGTCTGCAGACTCCGCTTGTCTTGACTGCTGCAGCTGAGAACTACGGCTTTACGGCCGTCATTGCCGATGGGTATTCACGCAAGGTCAAGTACATGCAGGCGCTTGCTCTTGGCATCCCGTGTATAACATACCACTGGGTAGAAGAGTGCATTCGCAAGGGGACAGTGGTGGCATGGCAGCCGTTTCTTCTCACGTCTGGCGCGTCCATGTGCTTCGACAACGCCATGATGTCGCGTACACTGCACCCGTTTTCTCCGGCCGGGGCTACCCTGCGTGGCATGATTGAGCACCGTCCCCGGTTCCTCTCGGGCCACCGCATTCTGTTTGTCATGAAGCGCTCGCGCGAAGAGGAAAAGAAGCGGTTCTACCTCTTCCTCATGCACCTTCTGGGCGCCACGGTATCTCGCACGCTGTCCATTACCGATGCGCGGGCCCATCTCGTCGAGGCTGAAGCTCGTAACGAGGCGTTTGACTGGGTGTACATTGACGAGCCGGCGGGAAGCGCCGCAGAGCTGCTCGAGACAACGGGCTCGGGCAGAGCAGGTTCCAGAGTCAAAGGCGGCGGCGGCGGTGGGGGTGGGGGTGCTCGACGGAAGAAGCGCGAGAGCACAGTGGACATTGAGAGGGAGGCGGAGACAGCGCTGGCAGCCGGACTCACAAAGAAGCTGCGGCTGATGAGTAATGAACTAGTGGTGCAGAGCCTCATTTGCGGCGAGCTGATTGATGCAGAGACATGGGAGAGTGTACAAGGCCATGCTGGCAGCGGCGGCAAGAAGCGCTGAAGCCGAGCCGAGCCGAGGGCGGGGGGGGGGCGAATGAACGCCTTGTGCATGTCTTGGTATTGCTTTCTTACTGTTCTTCTTTTTCTCTTTTTTTTGGTTGTAATATGAGGGCTATGTGAGCACCTCTGGTCAGCGAGGGTGGCGTTATGCTTGGGATTTCACTTGGCTTATTTGTTTGGGGGGGGGGGGGCTTTTCTAGACGGGATGATTCTTGGTATATGCTGGGCTTTCTATTTAACAACGCTTGCGGTATATTCAGACTAGAAAGACCACCCATTCGATTGATTGATCTCCTTGCGTGCTGCTGCATTCCGCCATCGTGATGTCTATGCGTCGGATTTCTCGCCGTCCGTAAAGTACTCAAACTCATGTGGCACCGGTGCGGATATGTGCTTCTTCTTCTTCCTCTTCTTCTGCTCTCCATTGGACGCCGTCCCTTGATCGGCCCATTTCGCTCTTCTTGCTTGTGCCTCCGCCATGGCCGTGATACGGTGCTCTTCGGTCCCCAGCAATGACGTCATCCACTGCGCCCACTCCCACGGTGCCTGCAGACCGCCGGGCTGCGAGTTGAAGTACTCCCAGCCCATGACGCCGCCAAAGGTCGGGTACACTTCAGCAAGCTGGATGACGCTGGCAGCCAGATTCTCCATTTCGACAAAGCCCGCGCCGTTCAGCGGGCTCGTGACAGTTCCGGCCACGATGCGCTCGGGCCGCCAGCCACGGCCGATGATGTTGGCGTACTGCATCGGCTCGGCCAGCGTGCCCCAGCCACAGTAGAACTGCGCGTTGTACCAGGCAATCTCGTGGCCGCGCGCAGCCTCCAGCTGCGCATAGCTGAAGCCGCTGAGGTTGGCGCGCGGATCGATTAGCGCGGGAGCCACGGGCGCCAGCGTCAGGATAAAGGCCGGGCCGAAGTCGGCGCGCAGCCGGTCAATGAGCCGGATGATGCCGGGCAGCGGCGTCGGCTCTTCGACGTCCAGGTCGAGCCCGTCCAGGCGCTTGGCGCGGATGAAAGCGGCCAGCGGCTGGTAGAAGGCCTCGAAAGTGGCATTGCTGCTGCCGCTGCTGCTGCTGCTGCTGTTGGTGGTGGTGTCGCGGCTGGGCTGGTCTGCCGTGTCGCTGCACAGCCGCTCAAAGGTGCCCTGGGCCGCGCCACCTAGCATGCCAAGCACTTTGGTGCCCGAGGCCTGGAGAAGAGCGCATTCACGCCACAGCATGTCGAAGCGCGGGTGTGTGGGCGGGTGGTCGTTGAGGGTGAGTTGGCCCGGGCTGTCGTTGATGTGGATGGCAGCCACAATCAGGTGCGTCACGAAGATGCCGGGGGTGGAGACGAGGGGCTTGAGAGAGACATAGCGCTCCTGGTCATACTGGGTTTGGTGATAGACGACAATGCGCGGCGTGCCGGCAGCCTGTGGCAAGGCAGACATGGAGGCGAGGAGAGAGCGGAGATGAAGGCCGCGATGGTGGTGCAGTGATACTGAGGCGCGGTAGCGAGAACATGCAGCGAGTGTCAGGAAGAAATTCGAGGGGGTTGATTTATTTTTATCCTGGACTCTTTTGTGCATGAGCAGCGTTTCGTGACGTCCCTGAATCTCCAGGCCCCCCCCCCTCCCCCTCGTCGGTGGCTGTTGGTGTAGCTAGGCCCTAGTCGTGTAACCCTAGGTGGCACGCCCCACTTAAAGAACACCATGGAACATTGTTCTGTGTGGCTTATGTAAGCAGGTCTTCAACGTCTTTGTTCTACGGCTTCTTTGTTTCGGTACACACAAAGCTTGACAAGACGGTTGTAAGGGACAGAAACAAACAACTGTGTAACCGGTCGCGGGTAGTACAAAGAGAACAGCAGGTCAAGTGAAACTCTCATCGTCATGTGTACTGTACAAAGTGCAGTACAAAGGAGACGCCCGTGTATATAAGGCAGGCCTCGGCACTGGCTGAAGAGGACTTATTCAACTTTGCTGTATATCATCTCAATAACAAGAACCCTCACGCACTCGCAGCTTCAAACAAACACTTTCATTCACAACGTCCCACCATCTCCTCAATTCTTTCGCACTTCAGGCAATGTGCGAGATTACGACCTCCCCGGTGCCCTGCATGCAGTGCAGCCAGGCGACAGCCCATAAACGGCTGATAGTGCGCTGTGACAGCAGCCTGTGCAAACATGTCAGTGACAAAATGCTCTGCCAGCCTGAGTTTCCTACCTGTGACCGCTGTTTTATCCCGCTGTTAACTAGTATCGCCGAGAACCGGCATCCCTCTAGCTCCTACGCGGCCATTTTCGATACCGAGATCGACCTATTCATCGACAGTTTTCCCATTATATACAAGGCAAGTGAAGATTATACCAAGAACGATGACGACCTCAACAATCTCTCCAACAAGCACAGCAGCGATCTTGACATCATCTTTGGATCCCTAGAGGTAAAGCACCCACACCCCTACGACTTCCAGTCAGGACTAAGCCTTGAGAGTCAACTGCACAGGCTTCGCGACATTTTACATGATACAAAGCTTGGCGAGGAAGACTCAAAGGAAGCACTGGATGCCTGGTTCGTCGATGCCTGCCAGATTGCGCCATCTAATGCCCCTCCCGCCGACCAACTATGTCTAGTCGACGACGATGACGATGACGACGACGAGTGGGAGGATGTTGAAGATGGCGATAAATATGACTCTGGATATGATACTGACTCCTCAGAAGCTCTCGACCTCGAACTCGACTACGATGACGTCAAGTCCGTTCACCAGGAACACGCACGTCAACAACAACAACAACAACCAGCGGGCAAGTATCCCCCGACTCTGGCATCTGCAGAGTTTCTGCAGCGTCTAACCCCTTCTTCGCGCCGATTCTACATCAATGCTCTACTACGTGACCCCGAATTTGCAGCGTATCATGTAGAGTTCAGAACGCGACTGTCTGAGGACCAGCAAATCCAGAGACTGGTCAGACATGAGCAGTACTACGAAGAAATAGACAAGGCAAGCTACCGCCAGCAGACTTACCAGTACGACCTGGAGCAGGCCATGACACATAGTCTGGACAAGATTCTTTCGGGCGAAGCCGATCCGAAGTCTGCCAAAGGTATTTTCATGCTCGATGAAAACAGTCAAGTGGCAAAAAGAGAAAGGGCTAGTGATAGTGCCATTGCCTTGCTGTTATTTGGCCTGGATGAGACGCCCAGTCTTGCAGAGGAGAAGCCTCCAAGTCACGTCACAGGCGGCTCCGTAAGTGTCGTCTCCACTGATGGCTTGTCCCTGCAGCTACACTAATACGGCGGTGCGTTAGTCACCGGTTCAATGCAGGCTTGGCCATACAGGCCTGGTCATGCTAATGAGACTACCAGACCCAGCGCTGCCTTCATGGCCAGTGCGTCGGGGGTGAAGGGCTACTTTATTTGTCTTTCGTTATAGAGGACTGTTTGCATTTGTTTCCTTCTGTCATTCTTCCTTTCTTCCTTCCTTCCTTCCTTCCTTCCTTCCTTCCTTCCTCTTGTTCTTTTCTTGTTTTGTTCTGTTCTGTTTAACATATAAGCAAAGCTGTTTACTGTGCTATGGCTACGGTCAAGTCCTAAGGCTAAAGATGTTCGGCTCTAGTAAGCCGGGCGGACTAAAAATAGCTGCAATTTATGCTTATTCTTATTTTGGCAACTTCCTTTTACGGAGTATGTGTGTGTGTACATACATGTGTACTACATTTGCAGATGCACTACGTCTACACTTACAAGTGTACTACATTGATGGTGATGTCAACGCATAACCTTCACATACGACCATAGCTTGTAGAAAACACGGGATCCCGTCTGCTCTCCCTTAGTTAAGCTACAAAGCGCTGGACCAGTAGTACGGTGGGT
>JADILG010000010.1:0-98251 GCA_017591655.1 Thielaviopsis populi | reverse complement strand
AAAAAAAGAAAAAAAAAAAAAAAAAAAAAGAAAAAAAAAAAAAAAAAAGAAGGGGGAGGAGGGGGGGGGGGGGGGGGGGAAGGGGGGGAAACAGCACAAAGTCCGAAGAGCGTATAAAAAGATAGTCCCCACCCCCCCATTGCGCCGTCCACACTCGCACCGATAAACTTACCCTGCGCCGAAAAACGCCGTGCCAATGATGGGCACAATCCAGTGCACGCTGGAATACGACGTCCACGCAAACCAAAACAGCCCAACCGGCACCATGACCGCGCCCAGCACCACCGACGGCAGCCGGAACTCGGGCTCGCTGCGGCCCGGGATGCCTGTCTCGCGCTGCGCCCTGGCCACAAGCCCGTCGCGCATGTGCTTCCACACGGGGTCCAGACAGCCGGCTAGCGCCATGCCGCCGAGGATGCCCAGGAACGGCAGCCCGTTCTGCCACAGGTTGAAGCCGTGCGTGGCGGTAAAGACCTGCGGGAAGGCGCCAAAGAAGAGATACAGGATGCCTAGCAGCAGCGCCGAGTAGATGCACAGGTTGAGCAGCATGGGCTCGAGCGCGAGCAGCTGGAACGGCCGGTACAGCGACGTTAGCAGCGTGCGCGTGAGCGACGTGTCCTGTTTTTCGATGCTGGCGATCCAGCGCGCGTCGCCCGTCAGCTTGCGAAGACGAGCGGCTTTGCGGCGCAGAAGCACGGGGTCTGTAGAGGCACGGGTCAGCCAGTCAGTCAGTCAGTCAGTCAGTCGCCCGGCCGGCCGGCCAGCTCCAAAGATGCTATCAACTTACGATACGTCTCGGGCAAAAACAGCCCGATGAGCACCATCAGAACGCCGGCCCAGATCAAGAGCACGTAGTACGTCCAGCGCCAGTCCGTGTTGTAGTTGATAAAGCCGCCAATCAGCGGCCCGACCGACGGCCCGACAAACGGCGCCATCGAGTAGATGAGCATGGGCGCCTGCAGCTTCTCCTTCTCAAACAAGTCGCCGACCGTGCCGCCCGTCACAGCCAGGAACGCGCTACCGGCGAAGCCGTCGAGGAAGCGCGCCACGAGCATGGTCTCGATGTTCTGGCCGACGGCCGACGGCACCAGCCACACGGTAAACATCAGCCACGCACCAATGTAGATGGGCCGCCGGCCGTAGAACTCGGACAGCGGGCTGAGCAACATGGGCCCGAAGCTAAGGCCGAGCACGAACAGGGACAGGCCGAGGACTGCCACTTGGCGCGAGACGTCGAACTCGCGCATCATCTGCTGGTTGGTACTGGTATATATGGAGGAGGTTGCAGTTCTGTTCTGGTCAGTGTGTGTGCGTGTGCGTGCGTGTGGTCCCCCCCCCCCCCCCCCCCGCGCCCCGTTCTTCCTGTCACTTACACACAGAAACTGCCCCCGCTGCTAATCAGCACAATCACCCATTTGCGCAGCACCGACATGCTCCGGGGATTCTCGGGGTCCGCATCACCGCCGTCCCATCCAACCTCAAACGCCGGATCATACTGCGCCCGGCCTGCTGCCTCGACATCGCGGCCAGCATGTCTGCCCTGCACGCCGGCAGAGCTGTCGCTAGATCTGCCCTGCTGCAGCGTGGCCGAGTCAGTCGAGTGTTCATCTCCCAGCGCTAGCCGCCGCGGCCGGCCGTGCGGTGCCGAGCCTGTGCTGTCTTTGCCACTGTCTTCGCGTTTGGTCTTGTTCGAGGCCGCCTCAAGTATGTGGTCCTGAGACGCTTCGAAGAGCTTCTCGTCGAGCGGCAGCGCAGCTGCGTGGTTCGCGCCCATGGCAGTGCTGGGTTGGTAAGAGGATGCTATATTGACGATATTTGTGCCGTTCGAGATGGGATACTAGAAGCAGGTGAGCAGCAAGGGTGGCAAGCGAAGCTTGTGTTAGCTCCAGCAAGTGAAGAAGAAAAAGGAAGGAAGACTCGGCGTATAAAAAAAAAAAGAAAAAAAAAGAAAAGAAAAAAGAAAAGAAAAGAAAAAGAAGAAAGAAAAAAAAAAAGAACATGTGTTAAGCAAAGCACAACTAGGTGTCTTTGTTATAGGCAACAACGCACGCTGCCTCTAGAGAACCTGAATGTACACAGTACCTTGTAGATGCATCTCTCGATGTACGAAGACGCAGGTACCCAGTACAACAACAACAACTTTCTAACATCCTTCCTGGTTTTGCTTTTCTCTTATTCCTTTCTCTTATTGTTCATGCTTACAAGGGAGAGGGGTGTGGATTGAAAATAGACGCTATGAGGTATGACATACCCTAACCCTACGGGATATAAGACATCGTCATGTACCCCCGTAAACTTTAATGTTGTTACTAAAAAAAGAACACCGCCGTCCCTTGATTCAACGCCGCTTCCTGCGCTCATTCCGCTCCTGAAAAAGGAAGCTCTGGTCAGGTGGATGAACGGCACGATAAGGCACTGAAATACAAGTATTGACATCATGAACATGTGTATTTATATTCTTTTTCTACATGAAGGATGCACGCAAGCAGTGCCAATTCTTCTTGGCCAGCCACAGGCAGATAGATGCCGACGATCCCGCCGCCGCCGGCTAGGACCCGAGAGCCCAGGCGGGTGTCTATATCCATCGATATCTATGTACATAACCATTGCCACATATGCACACTTGCAGATACATTCACGCGTACATTTACATCTATTTTCAGACTACACACTGCCCAGCATGACGAGATGAGAAAGAACATGGAAACATGGAAAAGAAACATTCTTGGGATTCGTGATGCAGACAGAAAACAACAACAACAACAACAACGAGAACAGCGTTTTTCCTCTCCACCTTGTAACCGAGCCTGATCCAAGGTACATTACATACATGGCAACAAACATAAAGAATGAAACGCTGCAAGTATGACAATGCGTCCGCCAACAACAAAGAAGTAATGAAAAAAAAAAAAACGAAAACGCCATGCAAACCACATAAGAAAAAGAAATTTACCCCAGAGCCCTTTCCTGCTATCACCACTCGACACGACGATACGAGACAGTGGCCACACCAGTCTTGGGCACAATCAAGAATACCAAATAAAAATAAAAAAAACCTGCAGTCAAACAAACCTTTTGAGCCGGTGTTCCAACCCGAGAGAGACTATGCTCAACGCCGCCTGAAAGAACGGTGCTTGAGATGTGATTTCCTCTGTCCCCTTTTTGATTTCTTTTTTTTTTTTGTCTTTTTTTTTGTCGTTTTTTGATCTTTTTTTTGTATTCAGGTTTCCTCCCATTTCTTTGTAAATAAATCTTTTGTTTGGTTGGGTGAATAGATATCCGGAACTATCAACTGCTGTATGGTAGAGCCCAACGTCGGCTGTTGACAAGAGATAAATATAAAAGAGCTGGCCGAAGATAGACAGACACGAAAAAGTCATCACCAAGTGTCACGTCCAGCAACGATATGCGTATGAAGAGGTGTATATGTACGTGGCTGTACCTGCATCCGTGGCTTTGGAAGTCTAAGCCTAAGCCATAAAAGCATCGGGAGGAAGATTGCCCTAAACATCAAACAATTAGCCAAAGAACGTCTCGCAAAGGATTCAACATCAAATACATGCAACGTACCCGACGCTCATTAAACAGAGCCAGTCCCTTTTCAAAGTTCCAGTTGACATTGGGGTCGCTGAGACACATTTCAGCATACATCGGAATCATGCGGGTTTGCTTGCAGAGCTCCTCCAGAATAGCCTTCTGATCCGGAGCCGCAACAACGGCGCCAGGAGCTGCAACGCCCGGAGCAACAGCAGCGGGCACAGCAACAGGAGCACTGGGAGCAGGTGCATTGTAAACATTGGGCACTGCTGCGTATGCTCTCAAGGACAACATATCGCTAACAACGCGAATAGGGTTGGCGCCGGGAACTCCCGGACCAAGGACAAAGGTCCGTGAAAAAGACCGCTTGCCAACGTTGTTGGTATCCTTTTCCTGCTCATCGAACTCGCCATGCAGAATGATAATCATTCCGTCGACGCCGACAGGCGATGCCCCTGTGGGATCGCCAAGGCCAGGTAGCGGATGGCAGTCGACCACAAACTTGTTGAGGTCCGTAGTAATGTTGGGATGGGATGTGCGCGGGAGGTTCTTCCATAGTTGTCGAATGATGTTACTCCCAGTGAAGAGGCGCTGGGTGCGCCCGCTAAAAGTTGTAATCTTTTTCAGATTGCGGGATGATCGCAGGTACGGAGACCATGATAGAACCGGCAAGGCCTTATCTCGTGGACCAACAATATCAACTGCCAGAGAAAAGGTGCTGGCCATGTCGTAGTACTTGGAGGCCAACGCATCGCGATCGGTGTCGTAGAGAGCAAAATAGTCAAGCAGGAAAGCCTGGGCAACGCCATGTTCGTCTCGGAAGTCGGTACCGGCTTGTGGAATCGGATGCGGACGGGCCGCCTCTTCGGCCATTCTAATCTCCTCGGCGGTTCTCACGACATTGCCGTTGATGTTTTGCAACTTGGGAAACCAAGTGAGCAGAGTTTTGATATGGTTTGGGGCCGTGGACTCAAGAGGGTTCCCTGAGATGAAAAGGGTCTCGAGCTTCTGGAACTTGGCCTTCCAGCTGTCGATGCCACGCATGGTGGCAATCAGATTGTTGCTCAGGTCCAGGTTTTTGAGATCTGGGAAAGTGGTTGCCAGACACTCGACTTGGGATACATTGCTGATGCCGTTGCCGGCGATGGTGATGCTTTCGATAGCCTCCTGCTTGGCCGCTCGAGTTTTAAACAAGTCATTGCAGATCTTCATCAAGCTCTGGAAGAGCTTGCCGGCGCGCTCTGTATTGGCCATGAGTCCACTCGACTTGATGAATTCGTTTTCAGCAAGCGAGTCCAGCTTGAGAAGCTTGCCATCAGCAACATAGCGCTCGGCGAGAATGCCCTTGAGCGTGTTTTCCAGCTCGAGAGTAAAGGCGCTCTTGCCTTGGGGATTGGAACTGTCGGGTGCCGGGCAGTCTTCGACGGTGAGTGTAGCGCCGGCAAACAAAAGGCTGTTTATCGAGCGTAGGGCTTCAGCGTCATCTGCAGATGCCGCAACCAATACATGAGGGTCGATGTAGCGATGCTGTGCGGGTTGTATTGTTAGCATCATGCTTCTTCTTCTACGTGCTTATTTCTAATGTTGATATTGCTCTTGGCGATGGTATACGAGAGGACATGTGACATGTAGGTGGATATGAATAGAATAGAGGAGAGAAGAGTGCTTAAGCAAGCTTCACCAAGGCAAGGCAAGGGAAAGGGAAGGGAAAGGGAAAAGAAGAGGGGAGGGGGGTTTCCGTTGTATTAGCCTCCAGGCACGGCGGGCCACATGGAGAAGGCAAAAAAGATACTGCGTGGCTATGCCCGGATACAAATACAGCATATTTGAGTTGGAAACTCCATTGCTTCTCAAGATAAAAACAACAACAGAAACAACATAGCCCGCCGAAGTCCCAGTCCACATGCCCAACACCGTCGCTTTCCAGTCGCTTTCCAGTCGCTTTGCGCTTACCTGTCTGATTGCAATGGGCTTCGATGCCGGACGGCCGGCGTTTGAGCTGGCCTTGCGCTCCATGAACTGCAGCAGATTGGCAATGCCGCCATCCGAGTTAGTGGTGGCCTTGCTTTCCTTCAGGCCGGTCACGCGCAGCCACACCAGAGGCGTCTTATTGTTGTTTCCTCGTCGTGAGAGTCTCGAGTCGTCACCGGTGAGGTGTTTGGATATGGCGTCAATATTGTTGGAGGAAATGCGTCCGGGAGCAGAGCCGCGAGTGTTGCGGCCTGCATTTGTGTTGCGACCCTTTGTCGCGGCAGCGGTGCGACGGGTGCCTCCAGAGTCCATATCTAGATCGCCATCGAGATCAGTCTTGGCGCCGCGGCGCTTGTTGATGCCAGAGTTGCTGACGGTTCTGGAGGACTTGCTTCCGTTGGCGTTGGCACGGGCCGATCCCGATCCACGGTTGTTGCGACCGCCAGGAGCCATGGTGGACGTGCGGACGGACGAGTCGAAAAGACGAATGAATAGGAAGAGATGCCGGAACAAATAAATGGCCGACGGGTAGAGAGACGAGGGACGAGTAGGGCGGCGATGCAAGTCGAGTGTCGCGTCGAAAAAGGACCGGATCGGAAGACTTGGAGACAGAACGCGCGAAGCTATTCTGTGGTCGAGTTGAGGTTGTCGCAAGCAGTCAGAAGGGATTCGCCTTGCTGTTGTGGTGAGTGGGAGGGAGGCGACGATTCCGGGGCCTTGTTGATAAAAATGATGCAGGGCTCTTGCACAGTGACTGCAGGGCAGGTCAGACAGGCAGAGATAGGCGTGGGACACACGACGCGGGAGATAACAGATGCTCGCTCACGTCTCTGGGGACCGACCGACTGATGCTATCACGCTGCAGAAGCACGCAGAAGGCGAAGGAAGATGGGGGTTGCGCGCCTCAGGCTAGAATTTTCAGCAGGCAGGCTAGAAACAGGCGATTAAATGATGATAAACTAGAGCAGAGCCGCCTCAAAAAAGAACGGGTAAAAAGTGAAGATGCGTGGCGCACCCAATCAACGGCTGTGGCTTGGAGGGCGGCAAGGCAAAGCTTGTATGGCGATCGTTTCGGGGCGGATGTTTTTGTTTGCAATAACAGGAAAAGAAGAAGAAAATTGGCAGGAAAAAAAAAAGGCACGTAAAAATACCGTCATGACGTTTGGGAGCGACAGAGCCAACGCCCCACTGAAAGAATGGCCCTGCAGCGCCTGAAGGGCTGTCTTACGGCGGCCTACAGGGCCTTACGGCGTACGGAATGCTGATTGGCTGGCTGCACGCCCGTCTATATTTCTGCATCACGTGATAGCGTGACATGCGTCCCGCGATGCGGATCAGGCCGTGACGCGTGGGTGTTCGGAGGCGGGTGCAGCTTTTTCCGTGCAAGCCTCTCTGTCAGCCACTCTGTCAGCCACTCTGCCAGAATCTCTGCCAGAATCTCTGCCAGCATCTCCGACACTTTGTCAGTCAGTCGCTCCGAAAGTCTTACTCTCTACACACGCTGTTAGCGGCCCCTGATCTCTTTCCTTTGCTTCCAGCAGAGACGCTGTTTTGATCGAAAGAAGCTGCTCTCCAGACGCAGAAGCCTGCATCGAACGCGGCCACCTGCCCCTATCCAATACTGGCTGCCATGGACGAGTTTGACGATATTGACGATGAGGATCTGCTCATGGCCCTGGTGGAGTCTGAGCCTCTGCCTGCAGCTCCCGTGTCGCAACAACCGCCACGCCCTCCGCCGCAGCAGTTCCAACAGCACCCACGGCCTTACACAGGCCCTCTCGCACCCCAGAAACCCCCGGCCCCTTCAAGTGTTTCAAGGCCTACCCAGCCCCGTGGCCTGTTGTCGTCTGCAGCCTCGGGGGCTGCAACACCACATAGCAGCGCACAGCTTCACTCCCAATCATCACATTTCTCCCAGCCGAACTCCTCCTCTGGCCCAACTACTGTGCGTCAGACGTCAACCGTTCAGCAGTTGAGCCAGCACCGAGCGCCGGCACCATCCAGTAGCCGCGAAATGTCCATGTACCACGGAGTGCCCCAACCCGGTGCCAACGGGAAGATGCGTCAGACGACCCTGTATGGCGGCGTCGGAAACGCCGAGAATTCCTATATTGCCTCGGGCCGCCAGTACCGCGGAGGCACCCAGGAAGAGCCCACGCACCACGAACTCAACTACGAGGCTCTCAAGACATGGCAGTATCCAATGAATCTCGGCGATGTTCGTGAATACCAGTTCAATATTGTACAGGCCAGTCTCTTCCACAACACTCTTGTGGCGCTTCCAACTGGTCTGGGCAAAACTCTCATTGCTGCTACTGTTATGCTCAACTACTATCGCTGGACCAAAAGCGCCAAGCTGGTGTTTGTTGCCCCCACCAGGCCTCTAGTATCGCAGCAGGTCAACGCCTGCTATGAAATTGCCGGCATCCCCAAGCATGACACCTCCATCCTCATGGGAAATGTGCGCCCAGCAGTGAGAGCAGAGGTGTGGGCAAGCCGGCGCGTCATCTTCACCACCCCACAGACCCTGGAAAATGACATTTCGCGCGGCTATGCCGACCCCAAGTCCATTTGCCTCTTAGTGATTGATGAAGCCCACCGCGCGACAGGCAACCATAGTGCGGCCAAGTCCTGTCGCCGTATCATGAACTTTAATAAAAGCTTCCGAGTACTGGCTCTGACAGCCACGCCCGGCTCATCAGTCGAGAGTGTGCAAGAAGTGATGAACAATCTGGGGATTTCCAAAGTCGAAATCCGCACTGAAGAGTCTCTGGACCTTCGCCAGTATACGCACCAGCGCAATGTTGAAACCCACGTGGTCGACTTTTCCCACGAGCTCCAGACTGTGCGCGACCTGTTCACACAGGCCCTGCTTCCCATCACTCAAAAGCTTACCGACTTCAATGTGCACTGGGGGCGTGATCCCATGGCTCTGGCGTCCTTTACCGTCAACAAGAACCGGACGGAGTGGATGCAGACGGCCGGCCGTGATGCTAACCAGGGAGTGAAGAGCAGTGTCATGGCACTCTTTACCCTGCTGTCAGCTGTAGCCCACCCCATAAAGATGCTCAACTACCACGGCATCATCCCCTTTTTTCACGGCATCAAGGAGCTCCGCAATGAGGTCGAATCCAAAAGCACCAAGTCCAAGTACAAAACCCAGCTTGTCAAGGACAAGAACTTCCAGACAATGATGGAAAAGATGGAGGGCTGGATGCGGGACCCAGACTTTGTCGACCATCCCAAACTCGCCGCTCTCAAGACCGAAATTGTCAACCACTTCTTCGACTGCCCAGACAAGGACAATTCAAAGGTCATTGTCTTCAGCGAGTTCCGTGATAGCACCGAGCATATCACCAACATCCTCAACCGCCTTCCCCTCGTCAAGGCCAAGGCCTTTATTGGCCAGGCCGCGTCGAAGCGGTCTGGTGCGGGAGGAATGAAGCAGGCAGATCAGATCAAAGCCATTGATGAATTCAAAAAGGGCAACTTCAACGTGCTTGTGGCCACCTCGATTGGTGAGGAGGGTCTCGACATTGGCCAGGTTGACCTGATTGTGTGTTATGACGCGTCTGCGTCGCCCATACGAATGCTACAGCGCATGGGCCGAACGGGCCGTAAGAGGTCCGGTCGTGTTGTGCTGCTGTTGACACGCGGGAAAGAAGAAGAGAAATACGAAAAGGCCAAAGACTCGTATCTAAACATGCAACGGCTTATTGCCAGTGGCGAAACCTTTGAATACCGCTACGACATATCCAAGCGCATCATCCCGCCCAGCATCGTGCCTGTTGTGGACAAGCGTATCATTGACATGCCGCCAGAGAATTCTGAGGACCTGAACAACAATCCCGATCCCAACAAGCGCCCAGTAGCCAAGACCCGCAAGAAGGCGCCACCCAAGAAATTCCACATGCCCGATGGTGTCATTACTGGCTTTATGAAGGCCTCTGCTATGAAGGGCGACGGACAGCTTCCGGCACCGCCATCACCAACACCATCCACCACACGTCAAGTGGCTCCCGAGTCGAGGGAGACCGATTTTCTTGCACCCATCCCTGATTTGAGCGACGTGGTTCTTACCCCAGCCGAGAACATAGCCTTCAACCGCCATTACAAGACCTTTCCTAGCCGGTCTGGGGCCACCAGCCACGTTATCGAAGAGCCAGAACTCGGTCGCTTTCCCCAGCTCCAACGCACTCTCCGGCCAACGGGCAAGGTGGGTCATGGCAATCGTACCAAGCAAGCTGTCGAGCTGTTCAAGACTCTTGGAGATTCTCAGAACCACGAAGATCGCCACAAAGATCTCTTTGACTTCCAGGCCAAGCCAGATATTCTACAACTTTCAGTGCGTCCTCTAGTGAACGAAGATGGCAGTGAAATCCAGCCATCCGTCCGCCTTGAGCCGCCTGTACCATGTTCTGGTTCAACAACCCCCGAACCTGCCGTTCCCCGAAAACGGACGTTTGACGATCTCACTGCCCTCGATGACGACGATCTGAATGTCGATGACTTTGATTTCGACGATCACCTTCTTCCGCCTCCCCGAAAAGAAGTCTTTCACGCCCAGCCAGAGGATTTGGGCGACAACAATGAAGTTATCATAAACAAGATTCCTGGTCGCGCGCCTGCTCGCCGCAAGCCCCCTGCTGCGCTGTATCCATCCAGTCCCGCCCGGCTGTATAATGTTGTCAGCGACGATGACACAGACCACAGCAGTGGAACTAGGCCCACGAAGAAGAAGAAAAGCACTGCGTCTAAAGCCAAATCTACGGCTTCGCGTCTCAAGAAAAACACCAAGCCCAAGGGCAATGCCATTGGTAGAAGCTCCGCGCGGACGGAGAAGCCCAAAGGGTTTGGGGAGGCAGAACTGGGCGATGAATGTGACCGGACAAGCGACATGTATTATTCGGGCGACAGCGACGACTGCGGCTCGGATTTGGAGGACTTCATCGACGACCGCGAAAGCTCTCAGCTGGCCAACGAGGTGGACGACTCGGACTGTACGATGGAGGGTGAATTCGACGACCCCTTCGACCTGACGGACGATGATCCCAAGAGAAAAAAGAAGACACAGAAAGACAAGGCCAAGAGCAAATCCAAACGCAAAACCAAGAGTAGCAATGCGACCACTCTACGCCCAGCAACAACAAGGAAACGCCTCGTGGCTGCGGCTGATCTGTCACCATTGCCGCCTTCTCGCCACAGCACAGCTGGAAATAATACAGCCTGCCCCGTCATTCTATCCGATGATCTCGATGGTGACGATGATGGTGAAATTCCGAGCCTTGGGCAGTTGCTTAGCACATCCAAGCGCCCGACGGCGAGTAAGGTGCTACCAATCGGCGGTAGAGCCTCAATGGGCAACACGGCGAGGGGGAAGGAGGCATACAGCAAAGTTATTGGTGATAGCGAGGAGGAAAACTACGGGCTTGATGACGACGATGATGATTTTGACTTGGCGTTTTAGAAGATAATTTAGACTACAACGACGGGGAGGAATGTGGGAGAACGAGGGGGTCTTGCTTGTAGTGCACATTCAGTCACGAAGCTCACGATGATACCAATTAATGACAAGGAAATATGAGACATACAATAATAGTGGCAGGCTGCAGGTTTCTTGGAGTTCGAACTCATTTATTCATGCATGTATTTTCTACGTTGTGACCGGCTTTCTCCCAAGGATTGTTCTCTATTTACTTTCTACACCTATACCTATGAACACAATGTTAGCATGAGTTCTCTCTCAAATATTCAGCAACGACTAGACCAGATGCTAGAGAGTCTCCTCAGAACCCAAATTTCAAAGCACAACCACTCCCGAATCCCCCAACCGCGTCCGCCACCCAGCGCACATACGCCCAAGCCGTCCATTACAGACAGCCCAGCGTTCCACCGCGTGTCAACATCCAGTGCCTGCCACATTGATTAGCCAGTGCCGTGTCCCACCAGCCTCACATACCCGTACGAGGATTCTTTGTCACCAACCATCAGAAGCCGGCCTCACCGATGGACCAAAACGGAAACAGAGCCTACCCAAGAGACGTGCATGAGAAGCAGCAATCGGAAGGACAAAGTCGTATCAAGATGGTTTCTCGGTTGAGGACGATAGCACTTCCAGACAGAAGACAGAAAAGAAAGGACCCATGCGAGCAAAGCAAATAGGCGAAACGCAACAAAGGACAGGACAGCATGTCAGGCAAAGAACAGACAACGATGAAACGACCAGACTCCCTCGTTCGAAAACAAAGCGGCGCGCCGCCCATATGACGATGTGCACACTGCGCGCCTAGGAGGCCGGAACAGCACGTGCGGTATGAGCAGAAGATGGAAAAGCACAATGGCTTTCGCGGCCGAGATGGAAACTGCCAAAGTGGCAGTGGGAGGTGTCTCAGACGGCTCTTCCTATTGATTGTAAAGGGTGTAAGGTCTCATCATCGAGACTCTCATTTCGCATCCGTTGTCGTGATTTGAGGGCGGAGATGTTTTCCCAAACGTCGACAGAAGTATTGAAGAATCGAAGAAGAGAAAAAAAATAAACCTTACCTGCTGCGTGCCTTTGCGCTCGGGAGGACATTAAAAGGCGGCCATGATGGCCAAATTCTGTGCATCAAGCCTTTTGCAGCTCTGGGAATGTTTGGTTGGAAAGGAAGAAAGAACAAAAGATTTTTTGCGTCGCGATGAATCTCTTTTTCTAGGAAGATTTCGTGCATGTTTATCGTATGACTTTAATTGGTGGGATAACGCAAGCTCCGCTTTGTTGGGCCGCCCCACCCAGATGGTACGAATATGAGCTCTAAAAGGAGTTGGTTTGTCGATAGCCTGTGCTACGTGAAGTAAGGCAGGCTTGTGTGTACCTAGATTAATGACGTGAGCTTGTGCACAGAATCTGCTAGAACATCTTCAGTATTCCACTGCATACAACATACATGTGCTATTCCTGGAAAGGCACGTATATTACAGCCGAGAATAAAATGTACCTGGCTAACTACTAATGCACATTCGCGGTCATCATAACCATAAGCATGGAGACAGCGTGTTGGTGCCACACACCATCGGATTCTACATGGGGAAATCAAATACACAATAATAGCGCAGTACGACAAGACAGGTTCTAAGGGAACATTGCTATTGTATTTCAAATCTTGTATGTGATAGAATTCAAAAAAGAAAAAAAAACTAAAAGTTCAGGATAAACAATAAAACTAGGAAACCAATGACAGCAAATAACAACGCAAACGCCTCTTCTCAATATTGGTTTGTACGATCAAGAATGAGAACAGAGACTGATACAGGGGGAGCAAAATTAGCACACAAAAAGACGCCATGCAGCACTGGCAAGGCAAGCGATACAAACAGTAAAAATCCAAACAAAGAAAGAAAAGAAAGAAAAAATAAACAGAAACAAGGAGTGGGAAGTGAGAAGAAATATTCATCAGTAGAGGTCATCAGGTCATAAGGGTGAAGTGGCGAGGGGGTATGAGAAACAAATATGGTGCAACGATGTGTGGAGTGAGCAATCTGAATAAAAGAATAGCACGCCCCGTTTACTGAGTGCCATCGTAGGCACCAGACGTCCACTCCATACCAGTGTTACCAAACAACATCTGAGAGGCGTGTTGGGACTCGGTGTATCCAGGCATAGACAGATCATCAAAAAGCGAAGCGGGAATCATTTCCTTGTGCTGGGGAGGGGCGGCACCAGGAAACAAAGGGAAGTCAAGACCACCAGCGATGGCAAGGCCACTCAAGTCATCGAAGTTGTTAACATCCAGGGAGCCAGGAGTGTAAAGCATGGCCTCCGCCTCGTTCATTGGAGATACCATGTCGAGGTTAGGACGCTGCATTTTGTTGTTGAAGAAATTGAAGGGCAGGTGCATTTGCTGAGGAAGCTGCGACTGGCCCAGGATAGAGGCATAGTCCATATTGTCAGGAGTCATCTGCATAGCAGCAGCGTAAATGTCGTCGGTGAGCGCAAAGTCAGAAGTGTCAGCCGCCATGTCGCCAGGTGATTGGAGACTAGTCGGGGTAGCACCAAGCTCGGGAATGTTGGTAGACGCGGGAATGTCAAGTCCCAAATCCAGAACGTTTTCATCCATGCCATCCATGGCGTGGATGTACTGGGGGTTGTAGGAGGTGAGGAACTCATTGGGAATGTACGTGGGAAATTCCAGGCTGTTTTCCAGCGCAAACTGAGGCAAAGACTCTGTCCGGGGGGTAGCGATTCCAGCACTCTCTACACTAGAGGGAGTCAGGATGTTCGGCAGGTTTGGGGTTTGCTGCATGGAGCTAGGGGTGTTCACCATATCTGGGGTGGAAATGTTCTCGGGAGACTCTTCATCCTTCTTGCCGTTGGACTTGGTACGGACGTATTTCCATCCATGTGTCTTTTCCATGTGCTGTTTGCAGTTGGACTCGCGCTTAGATGAATAAGGGCAAGGGGCATACTGGCACTTGAAAAGAGCGGGCGCAGAAGAGTGACGGTCGTTGATGTGACGATCGCGCTCCTTTTCGGTGGGCCAGCCGTAGGTGTGGTATTTGCAGTCGACTTCAGGGCACTTCCAGCGACGCAGATGTGTCTTGGAGTGCTTGGTCAAATCACAAGGACGCTTGAACTCCTTGTTACAACCAGGGTGGAGACATCTCTTGGGGGCGAGTTCCTCAGGAGTGGGGTTCTTCTTTCTGCGAGCCATGGACCGCATGATCTCTTCGTCATCAGCTAGTTGCTGACTTAGACTGCGCTTCATGCGCATAGGAGGCTGGTGAGCTACAGGGCCGTTGATATCTTCGAGAATCTCACCAGTCTCAACAGAGATGGTGACTCCGTCCTTGGTCACACGAACAAGCTGAGCCGGGCGACCGTTTTGAGACATGCCTCCGTAAAGCTTTATTTCATCGCCACTGTGATGAGAATTTTATGTCAGTAAAGGGCAAGTCTGTGGCGCTGCCAAAAGGTTGGTGAGCATCGTGTCGACCGATGGCGTCGGGACCCAACACATCGATTTTTTGAGACACGGCCGCATGTGAATAAAAGACGTACGGATGAGCAAGGGCTGAAGATTCTTTACCAGCAGCCATCTGAGCCTTTGAAACAGCCAGGTGGGCAGCGTACTGGCGGATTTGATCAGTGAGGTCGGAGAAGTAGGCGTTGGTGTATAGGCGATCACCGTGACGAGTACGCTGGCGCTCCGGGATCAAATCAACAGTGCGCTTGATACAGGCAACAGACGATAGACAAAAGTCAAGGTAAGACTTGGCAGTTGCGGCTTTCTCCTTTAAAGACAGATAATGGTAAGTATCTCTCCAAACACCAAAGAGGGTTTCTAGTTGACTTACGGGTGCCATGAAAATCAAAGTCTTTTCTAGGTCTCTGAGGCAGGTAATCCTGTGGGTGGAGATGCGTCTAGGCACATCTAGAACGATTGATCGGAAGTCTTTCAGAGAGGGCTTCGATATTAAGGGTTTCAGAATATATTGCATCATGCGGATCTCAGTCTTCTGGCTCAGGCGAGAGATATCCACAGAATTAGAGCGCTTGCTGCTGGTATCCGAAGCCTTTTCTTCAGACTCAGAATCATCTGAGAGGCAACCGATAGCACTATCGGCAGAAGATGAGCGGCGACGGCGTGGGTCCAACGGACTTAGCCGAGAAAATCTGGGGACATTGAGGCGGTCCACATTTTCCACGGCAGGGTTGACATTGGGTTTTTCGGAGACCTGTGGTGTGGTATCGGCAGGTTTACCGGCAGTGGGGGCAGACACATCAAGACTGAGGTTTGCGAGAGAGTCCAGCAGAGAGTTGGAAACATAGTCCTCGGGACTAGAGCGAGAAGCGCGAGCAAAGGTTGGGGGCGTGAATGCGTCAGGCGATGTTCTACGCGATGCCTGTCTATCAGCCCCGGAAAAATGGGAGCTGGCGTTCAAGGAGGCAGACATGATTGAGGGGCAGACAATAGGGTGATAGAATCCAGGTCGAAGAAGACGATAAAATTCACTGTAGAATAGGTCGTATCTTAGTAAGGGATATAAAAGAAAATCAAAACAGGCCACATGAGCCTAAAGAAAAGCAAAGGGAGAGAGACAGAGAGAAAAAAAAATGAAATGAAAAGAGGCGAACTTGGATGGATGAAGGGAGGGCGGCAGAGGAGCGGTTAAATTTATTCCAGGATTGGCAGTATGAAAGACAAGGAAGAAGCCCTAGCCAGCCCTTGGGAAGGACAGCAGCGAGAGGACAGGGGTTGGGGAGAATAGCTGAGGCAAAAACGAAAGGCATAGAACAGGTAGCGGAGCAGTGTGTAGAAGAACAAAGGTCAAGTCGTACCAAGAGACAATGATGAGTAATCGGCGGACTAGATCACAGATGATCGAGTCTAGACAGGGCGATGTGGGCGATGGCCATAAAGCAGGCGGAGGGTGGCGATAATAG
Organism: Thielaviopsis populi; assembly: GCA_017591655.1. Taxonomy (NCBI): domain Eukaryota; kingdom Fungi; phylum Ascomycota; class Sordariomycetes; order Microascales; family Ceratocystidaceae; genus Thielaviopsis; species Thielaviopsis populi. Next base: position 82,320 of record JADILG010000010.1, on the reverse strand, counting down.
GTAATAGCTAGCAGTGCGGAGTCCCGTTGATTTATAATTTATACTCCAATCTGGCTTGCAGACAAAGATTAGGCGGCTAGAGGTTATATGGATACGAGCACGAGCACGAGCACAAGCGCAGTGCAGTGCAGATGAGTGCTGATCAAGATAAGCTCTCGAGTTCAGTTGATGGCGGCGGGGCGAACCTGGATATTTCGAGATGAGACGAGACTAGATGGATGAGGCAGGCCAGACTGTGACGATGCGATGATGGCTGTGGTTGACAAGGCCAGCTTCGGACGACGGATTTAAATCGAGATGGAAGAGGCGGCAATCGAGATGGAAAATTCGAGACGGCACTATTGGTCTTATGGGAGATGAAGAAAACACACAAGATTTCTTTCTCCACGCAGAGATATGACGAAGCAAGCAAACAATCGGCAGACGTGCGAGATAGAGGCGGCCGAAGACGCACAGTAAACTGGAACGGAAATATCAAAAGCAGATGAGTGAGATTTCGGACGACGCAACACACGATGTGGATTGGATGGTGAAATGCAGCTGGATGAGAGGAGAATGAAGAAGAAAGAAGAACAACAGGAAAAATACGACAAGCTCAGAACAATCAGCCACGGCGGTTTGCAGCACGCATCGAAGCATAGCGGCCAACAGCCAATTTTGACCATTTGACTGGACCGGTGAGAGACTGCTGCCTAGCCCACGCCCCACCTAGCGAGTCTTGATTGGCCCGAGTAGGAAAACGAGCTGGGAAATTTCCTGGCACCACAGCAAGAAGGATCCCTGCCAGGTAAGGGACCACTAAAAGGTTAAAAAGGTAAGCGGGCAAAATAAAGGGGGGGAGGGCGTGGGAAACCTAGGAGTGACCTTCCGCTGTGCTTCCGCTTAGTGCAGATCTAAAGTCGACAAGAGGTACCGATGGACTGTGACTTGCTGGCCGCATCAAGCCAAGACAAGAGAAGACAAGACAAGAAAGAATCCCGTTTGCCCTTTCCTTAGCCTTTTGTCCTCTGGCTGAAGCTGTGGCTGTATCTGTGGCTCTGGCTCTGGCTCTGGCTCATTTTGATGCCAAGATTTTGGCTCGGAGGGGCGTGCATATGCACTACCAAGAGGCCGGGTTAGTCTTATTGGCCGGTAGCTTCTAGGCTTTTAGTGGGCATTAGGGGGGATCAGGGCTCTGTATTCAGCTAAAGGCTAACAGAGCATCAACTGAGTGTTTAGGGGAGCTTGAAGTGGCTCATAGGGGAGGGGGAGGGGGCAAAATGGTCTATAGCTAGGGTCAAAGTCCCCTGGCCGCATAACAACAAGCCCGATTTTAGTGAAGCACAGCCCCGCCCCCAGCAAAGCATCCGAGCCTGAGTATGGCTCGAGCACGAGATTTGACATCGTTTAATCGAAAACTAAGACTTGATCGAGCTTTTTGCATGGAGAAAGTTTGGAAGCTGCAGATATGTTTCGACAAGCATTTTAGTGCCTGTTTAGGGTGTGTTTGGTATTGGAGGGTATGCAAGTAACAGTGCAGTGCACAATTACTGGCCAGTCAGTAGATTGTCCACAATGAGGGGCAGCCAAGGTCCTTGATTTTGTGCATAAATTATGACTTCATTATGCTTTTTTTTCTTTTTCTTCTTTTTTTTTTCTTCACAGTTGTCTGTTTATGTGTCTGCCTTGCTGCCTCTGGGGCTGAGTCTTTGTCAGGCCGGTGTTTTTTTTTTCCTTTGTCCTTTTTCTTTTGTCTTTCGTCTTTTTTCTTTGCTCCCAAACAATCACTGAGCATTGCATAGCTTGCCCCAACGCTAGTAACTTCAAAAGTAGGCTATTTATAGTCTCAAGCACACTTCCTGAAGCAATTCGAATATTAACCCTATTTTCAGGTTAATGAACGTCACGTCACTTCGCTCGCATGATTTCTTTTTGATGACTTTTGTCTTGGCTTTTTTTCCTCGGGTTTGGCTTTGGACTTTGGTTCCGGGCCTTGTCGATCTTGCTTCCCTCTGGTTGTTGTATTTTCCCGTGCGCGTGTGCGTGCATACGTGTGCGTGTATATGTGCGTGTCTCTCTGCCAAACTCCATCCAAGCTTCATTCAGTCTGCCCCATGTTCCCCTATTGTGTCCTTCTCACCTGTCTAACAAAAGCTCCGCTAAATTCTGACTTTCTCTGAATTTTCTTGGCTGTGCTGTGCTGTGCTGCTTTTCTGTGCCTTTGCTGTAGAGAGTGTGTTTCTTGAGGGGACAGCTAAGCTGATACGGATCTCACCGCGATCATTTTCCACGTTGGCCAAGAACGACTAGACCCCAAAACAAGTCCGAAGACTCAAGTTCCAAAGTTCTTTAATGTAGCATGCTGCAAACAGAGCGGGATGTCCGACTTGTAGCTTGTATCGCGCATCCTTGCCTTGTTTCTCACTCTCTCTCTCTTTCTCTCTCTATCTCTACCTTAATATGCCGCTAACAGGGCATGAATGGAATGCTGCTTAGACAATCTCGATACACAATTCGATACAGCACGGCATTTGCTTTGGACTTTGGTCTATAGAGGCCCGTGTGCTGGATGTCAATGCGCTATTTGGATATGCACAAGTCCACAAGTCCACAAGTCCACATCTGGCTGCTCTCTCTGGCCTTCCGCTATCTATTGCTATTGTTTACACGCTGATCTGTTGCTGTATTCCTGCGTCGTCATATCGCCTCTTGTCTTGCCCTTGTTTTGTCTTGTCTGCATCCAAATATCCGACCATTGTATCAGCAGCATTCCCCAAGCAAGCCTCCCAAGAGGCTGCAAAGCCTTGACAAACAGCAAACAATAAACCTTGGTTGCTGATTGTGTGTGCGCTTGGCTTTATGTTCTCTTCTTCTTCTTCTTCTTCTTCTTCTTCTTCTTCTTCTTTCTTCTGTCACATTACTCTTGGCTATAGAACCCACGCTCAAGGATTATGGGACTGCTTAGGCTTCAATATTCCCACCTCGCCTCGCCCCATCGCCTGAGGGGGAGAAGATCCTTTGAGAGAGGAACTGAGTCCCGTTCTGACGAATGCGACTAGCGACAAGTCCTACGCAAGCTTTCACTTCTAAGCCTTTGGCCCAGCCCTTTGCCCCTTCCTCCCCGCGCCCGTACATGTCTCACATGTGTTTGTTGAATCCGAGCAAGCCTATGAGCCACGCATTTGAAACTTGGCATCGTTCGGCCATGCAGCGATAAACATGGGCTTTAGACGCCTTTGTGGGACCCCTACACGGCAATACAGTCTATGGCTCTTCATATCATCCGGACAGTATCCCAGTTTGACTTGTGGCCTCCGAGAAGACGGGGGATAAAGACAATGGGGGAAAGGGGGAAAGGGGGCGGAGGTATCAGGAAGCCATTTATCCGACCCGATAATCATGGCTTGGGCCCTCGTGGCGCTTCACCATCATCTTGCGACATTTTCCAGACAACTTATTTTTGGGCACGCAAAGGGAAGGCAAATATATTACCTGATTGAAGTAGCCTGGTGCAATTGTGTAGAGGCAGAAGCCAGATTTGAACAGCAAAGGCTGTTTTGAGGCCTTATGTAGGGTTAAGGTTAGGGTACAGAACATACAATCTGATAAGCTGATAAGCGGATTAGGCTTCCCAAAAGGATTCACTCAGTCCTTTGTGTAACTTGAAAGAACGTCATGGCTACCACCCATGAGCTTGTCATCAGCCAAACAAAGAGCTCAAAGAAGGCTCGCAAGGCCAAGGCTCGAGAAAATGAGACCCTATGGAAGACCAGATGAAAGTTCGAAAGCCTGGTGGTGGAATAAGGCCATTGGGCGGATACTGATAGAGCGGCCTTGTTTTCCTTATAAATGTGCTGCTCCAGACAGAACAGCGACTTTCCTGTTTCTTCTATCCCGTTCTTTCGCTCAAACGATAAGACATGGCAATATTCTTTCATGGTGAACTTTATCTTCTTTTCTTTGATTCTATACAAAAAGACAATGCCGTTGCTGTCCAACCAAAGCCGTTCCTTGTTTCTCTTTACAATCATTTTTGTGCTTCTTGCAGCCATCTATTTCTTTGTTTCTCCCCTAGAAACAAAGCCGCCGCCTTTGAACCTGCTTCGTTTTCCGTGTCCATAGCGAATCAAAGCCTTATAATGCTTGCTCGTCTTGCCGCTTTCTACCAAAATCTCCTTGAACCCGGACCTTCATCGAGTCTCTTCGCCGTCACTCATCGAATCAAAGCCGGCTTTCATCTTTTCACGCAAACATCAACGAACAATGGGTGTAATGGAACAAAAACATCATGTCGCCATGTCCATCTATAAGAATGGAGCCGAGCCGGCTTCTGGTTGGGGTTTCGTTGTTCTTCAGTCTTCATCCTCATCAACCGCCAACCAACCAAGCAATCGTTCTTTGCACTTCTTATTCCATCCATCACTCCCACTCCACCACCACATTGTGTCTGAACTGCCCGGCACATTCAAATATTCTTCAAACCACATTAAATCACCGTCACTTACGGGCTTTTCAGAGAAACAAGCATCTAGGTCAGTCCTATTTTGTCCCATATCTACTTACACCACCCGTCCAGTAGATACTCATTTATCAACAATGACTTTCCAATCCCAAGAGAGCCTCTACCACCATTCGAAAGCCCGCCCCCGAAGCTGCATCAACCCGGAATGCCATAAGCAGCGGAAGCAGCAAAAGGAGGACGAGTACTATATTGCCCGCAAGGAGAGGGCTCGCAACAAGGCCGAGATCGAAGAAGCCGATCGAGTCAAAAGCGAAATCTACGAGGCTCAGAGATCATGGGCTGAGAAAGAAAAGGAACAGCAGCTAAAGGAAGAGGAGCGCCGTCACCGTCACCGCCACTGCCGTCGCAGATCCGCTGAGCGCATGTTTGAAAGAACAGAGAAAACAGCCGAGAATAAGGTAAAATACCCGTCAATGGCTGGTATGCCCTACTGCGCTTCTCGGGATTTACCTCATGTTGTACCACATCCGCATAGCCCTTTTAGCCCAGGCTCGGATAATCCAGGCTACTATCCTGTCCCTCCGAGTCCGATGGGGGTCCATTTTCCTCCTCCGAGCGGATTTCAAGGATTCCCCGGGCCGTTCCCTGCCCCAGGACCTGGTGGGCCTTACCCTCCGGGTCCCATTCCCCCTCCTTGCGGACCTCAATGTCCATTCCCTTCTCACGGACAACCTGGGCCCTTCCCCCCTCAGGGATATCCTGGACCGGTCCCTCACGGACCTTCCGGGCCTTTTTCTCCCCAGGGTTATCCTGGACCTTTCCCACCTCAGGGACATCCCGGGACAACATATGGGCCCCCTCCTCACCAGCAGGCTTACCATGGTCGTTCACCTCGTGTGCCAACTGCTCCGAATGGTGAAGATGGTCACGATCGCAGATTTTCCCGGCACCGTATGCGTCGTCGTCCTGCAACGAACGAGATTGAAATAGATGTAGAAGAAATCTCGACACGGTTGAACAAGACCGATTTATACGACCCTACCCCAGAGTATAGTTGCGACTCCGATAGCGACGATGGCACGCCCAGACCCCAACTGTTGTTGTCCTAGCCATATGTGTGAGTGTTTGTGTTTATAACCAAGCACTATACACTGCGAAAATCTGTGTTGTTTATACTGTATTTGATTTCTTCACAATCGGTTATAACCGATTATTTGGGTTTTCATGTCTTGGAGTTTAGGGGCTTGTTTGCAGTCGAGAAAGAAAATACAAATAAAACCTTACAAAAAAATCACTGGGGGGGCGTTAGGATAAAGGCATTTCGACAAAGGCGTTGGGACATCTAGTCTTTTACTTACACATACACTACTAAAAAAAATCTCCGAAAAAGAAACTTAACATGACCTGAGTGAACGTGTTTGTAACCTGTAAACCAGAAGCAAACCTCTAGCAAACTGACAGAGAACTTCAAGTAAGCCGAAAAAGAATCTCAAGTCAAGTGATACAGCAACAGAAACTGTACTGGTACTGTCTAGAACACACGACCAGCTAACATGGTCAGATAGACCTAAACATGGGCCCAACCATTTTCGACAAGGACCTGCATTTCGTTAATCAAACAGAAGCTTCCCGGCTCATTGTTTTGCGGATTCTCTGATCTCCAGGCGCGCACTCTACTTGAGATCATCCAGTCCTTGGTAAAGGTAAATGTAAATATTCGTCGTATGCGACTCTGCCAAAGGCCCTTGAAAATCTGGCCCCATGTTAACCAACTCTCGCCGCTTTGTGGGTGTGTTGCTTGATAAGCATCGTAGTTGTAGGCAACTCGGACCTGTGGATTCAGAAATACACCCATTTCCTTGGATAAAGGATTATCAGCATGGATTAAACAGCATTCACTACCTTCAAGATGGTGAACGGCTAGAGAGTCCGGGATTCCCCTGAACCGCAGTGGTCTAGATGCATCTACAAACGGAGCGGCTGGCATGGCTACAATACCGTTCCAGCAGCTTTTCACGGGTACAGCAGCTTCGTTGAGGAGCAGAGCGTCGCGCGAGGCTGTTGACCGGAAGTATGGCCATGTAGGCATCAAGTGGGCTTTTCCATCCGAGTCACGCAAGGCAAACGTATCGTAGTATTGGGGTGGCTTTGAAAAGTCCAAGGAACAGGCGGCAGCAAAGATTCCATCGTTGGTATCCAGCAAGCGCAAGGCATCTTCAGCCTATCAGTAGAACGGGGGCAGGGTTAGCAGTGATTCGAATGCCATTCCATGCTTAATGTCTTGATAGTTCGACTTACAGTAAACACGACGTCGTTTAGAAAGAGAACCTTATCAAAGTGCACTCCGGCCTTGCTAAGATCTTCCAGATCCCGCAGTGTTCGGTTGCGCAGTTTGGCCAAGAACGGAATGCGCCGTAGCTCACGCTTGCCTCTGGGTGTATCAATCCACCCATCGCCCACAGAGGCCGTGTCCATCTCGTCCTTGTGCGTGACATATGAGCGTGTGATGTTTCTCGCCACGCCCAAATCTTCCAACTTGGCATCCAGTTCACCCAGTGCCTTTTTAGTGTCATCCCAGCTTCCGCTCTCATACACACTAACATAGACATTCTTGGGGCCTAGGGCCTCAGACAGCTGCAATACAGCTTCGCTCCAATGATTGCGGACTAATGGCCCATCATTCCAATGCATACTAGCAATGTAAACGCGCTCGCCTCGATGGCGACGAGTGAGTTCCATAACGTCACTACTGTCGTGGATGACCGAGAGATGCACGTGAATGCGCACAATATCAAGGATCTGGAGTAGGGAAAAAAGGCAGATGAATATGCGCGGCCAAGGCGTGCGCATAACACGTCGGAGTCTCATGCGAAACGAGCGCGAGGTATATGTAGCCCGGGACTGGTACGAACTGTTGGCCGTATCAAAGGGGAGGAGAGGCGGCGGCGAGGCGCGGCGTTTGCTGGGGGGTGCGACATAGTTGCGCGCCATTGTGGTGATTTATTATGAGAAGAACATTGGAGAAATAAGACAGGACACAAGTGCACACAAAGAAAGCAGATGCACGAGGCAGATAACGACGGCCTGACAGAGGAAAAATCGGAATGTATATATTGGCGTAGTTGGTGCTAGTGGGATGAAAGGAAGCCCAGCTCAGCCTGGAAACACAAGGTTGAGGTGAGGTTAAATGTGGATCGCAAGCTTGAAGAGGCACGCAGCTGGTAGAGAGACACTGTCAGCTGTTGACAGCAGCCAGACCGAGAGGCTCAGGGGTGTGTTTGAGGGATCGATGATTTTAATAGTACGCGTCCCTGAACAGCTGCCAAGTGGCCTGAACCACCCGAGCGGCTGCAAAAACGAACAGCAGTTGCCAACTCGTCAAGCTTGGGAGCTCAGCAAACAACACAACGACGGCAACTTCCCGTTTTCTGAGAGAACTGGAAATTTGGTGATTCTTTCTTGGGGCTCGTTTTGATTTGAGAGGCTGCCATTACACAAACTGGCCTTTGTCCCCCTTCATTTGAAGAGTCTTTTCTTAATATCCATTGTCTTTTTTATTGTTCTTTTTCACCTGTTTTTCTTTTCTATGCTATCGTGAACCTCTTCAGGTGTGTGGACGTACATATTATTGCAGATTCCGATCCCGACCTTGTCCGCTGCTAACCCCGTCCGCTTATCGTCACAGTGCTCTTCATATCCGTCCATCAGTCCATACATCTACAAAGTCTACACCTATCAATTGCGTCTTGCCGCCTTTCCACATCGTCTTGCTACCACCATGGCAGGCCCGTCAACGCCACAGGGCACCTTGCGGCAGCGCAAAACGACCACGCGTGAAGCCAGTGCCAGTCCCGACGCCAAAGGTCGCATTCTAGATGAAGCCATCAAGAAGAACACAAAGGGCCAGGTTGTCAAGGCCAAGTGCGAGAAGGCTCATTGGTTCACCTTCTCCATCATGACCTTGATGGCCTTTGGCACGCGATTCTGGGGTATTAGCCACCCCGATGAGGTAGTATTTGATGAAGTGCACTTTGGAAAGGTAGGCTACATTCTCTCTGATGGACTCTCCTGGCCAAACTCATGCTGATCTGCTGCCAACTTTCCCATCTCTAGTTTGCCTCATACTATATCCAGCGCACCTACTTCTTCGATGTCCATCCGCCATTTGCCAAGCTTCTCTTCGCCTTTGTCGGCTGGATGGTTGGCTACGATGGTAGCTTCAAGTTCGATAACATTGGCGACTCCTACATCGCCAACAAAGTACCTTACGTCGCTTATCGTGGTCTCCCCGCTTTCTTGGGCGCCATGACTGTCTCCGTTGTATACCTGATCATGTGGGAGTCTGGCTACAGCCTTCCTGCCTGCATTCTGGCAACTGCTCTGGTCCTGCTCGACAATGCTCATATTGGCCAGACCCGTCTGATTCTGCTTGATGCCACCCTGGTGCTGGCCATGGCTTGCTCGCTGCTGTTTTACATCAAGTTCTACAAGCTGCGCCACGAGCCCTTTTCTCGCAAGTGGTGGAAGTGGCTGATTCTGACTGGCTTTGCCCTATCTTGCGATATCTCCACCAAATATGTTGGCTTGTTTGCTTTCATTACTATTGGCTCTGCTGTCGCTATTGATTTGTGGGAACTTTTGGACATCAAGCGCCCCGGTGGTGCCTTGGGAATGCCCATTTTCATGAAGCACTTTGCGGCGCGAGCCGTGGGTCTGATTATTCTGCCCTTCATCTTCTACCTCTTCTGGTTCCAGGTTCACTTTGCCGTCCTGTCTCGTTCTGGCCCCGGTGATGACTTTATGACCCCCGAGTTCCAGGAGACCCTGAGCGACAATATGATGCTGGCCAATGCCATCGATATCCAGTACCAGGACTCCATTACTCTGCGTCACAAGGAGACCAAGGCCTACCTCCACAGCCATCCTGATCGCTACCCTCTGAGATATGAGGACGGCCGTGTGTCTAGCCAGGGCCAACAGGTCACCGGGTACCCCTTCAACGACACCAACAACTACTGGCAGATTCTGCCTGCCGATCAGACCGATCAAGCTTTGGGCCGTAATGTCAAGAATCACGATCTGGTCCGTCTTCGCCACCTCGTCACTGATACTATTCTGCTGTCCCACGATGTCGCGTCTCCCTACTACCCAACCAACCAGGAGTTTACTACTGTGTCCGTCGCTGAAGCTTACGGCGAGCGTGCCAACGATACCCTCTTTGAAATCCGCATTGAGAATGGAAAGGCCAAACAAGACTTTAAGACTGTTGCCAGCTACTTCAAGCTTATTCATTACCCCAGCAAGGTTGCCATGTGGACTCACACTAAGCCTTTGCCCGAGTGGGCGTACAAGCAACAGGAAATCAACGGCAACAAGGCCCTTGCTCCCAGCTCCAATGTCTGGTTTGTTGAGGATATCCCTTCGGTTGAGGCCGACAGTAAGCGTCGTGTCAAGGAACAACGTCAGGTTAAGCATATGCCATTCCTCAAGAAGTGGCTGGAGCTGCAGAGCTCCATGTTTTACCATAACAACAAATTGACTAGTAGTCACCCCTATGCTAGTCAGCCCTACCAGTGGCCCTTGCTGCTTCGTGGCGTCAGCTTCTGGACTCAAAACGACACCCGCCAGCAGATTTACTTTGTTGGCAACACCATTGGCTGGTGGCTGGCTAGTAGTTTGATGGCTGTCTATATCGGTATTCTCATGGCCGACCAGCTGTCTCTGCGCCGTGGCCTGGATGTTCTTGATCACCGTACGCGCTCGCGCTTCTACAATTCGACTGGTTTCTTTTTCCTGGCATGGGCCACCCACTACTTCCCCTTCTACCTGATGGGTCGGCAGCTATTCCTTCACCACTATCTTCCCGCCCATCTCGCGTCTTCTCTAGTCACTGGCTCACTGCTGGAGTTTGTATTTGTTAGTGATACGACTTCGGAATCTGGAGCTGCCAAGTGCAAGAAGGGCAAGACGGGGGCGGACGTCAAGCACCATATCACAGCGTCGGAGCGTTTTGCAGGCCAGAGCATGGTTGGCATGTGGGTTGTTTGCACCATTCTTGTAGCGCTTCTGACTGCCTGCTGGTACTTTTGGCTGCCACTGACGATTGGCTACCCTGGCCTGTCGGTTGAAGAGATCCAAACGCGCAAGTTCCTGGGTTACGATCTGCACTTTTCCAAGTAATGACGAAAGAAGCGACCTGTGAGGATGGTGTATTGTCTTGAGAGCCGTTGTTACTTTTCAATACTTTCAATATTGATTGGGCATTGTGCGTGCTTGACGCCATGTACGTATATAGAGGAGGAAAGGAGAGGGCGCGCCGACGCTGGTTAAAGCGACAGGATAACGGGGGATATCATTACATGTGTTCAACAATAGTACATTATTTCACCACTAGGCAACTAGCAAGGCGAGAAGGGAGGGAGGAATTGATTGAAAAGGGAACAAGTGAAGTGGCTGGCAAAGACACCAGGAAAACAATAGAAGAGAAGAGTGGCGGTCAAGTACGACTGTACTGTAGAAACTGGGCGGTTCGCTGAGTGGCAAAAAGTGAACCGAGGCGGACTTGAACCGCCGACCTTTTGTGTCCATCCATTCGAAGATGAGTGTTAGACAAACGTGATAACCAACTACACCATCGGTCCTTACGAGTGTCGAGCGTGTTTACCTACTACTATATACTACCGTGGGGCACTCTGGACAATGTCAAGTCACAAACATTGTACAATTATTTGGCTTATCCATCTACAAAAATTATCTTTTGATTTGATTTGATATATTTTAAGTCGTACAAAATTATCTGCTTCTTCCAGCCTGACACTACAATATGCAATAAGAGAGCCTGCCTTCACATATCAGGACCGATGGTGTAGTTGGTTATCACGTTTGTCTAACACTCATCTTCGAATGGATGGACACAAAAGGTCGGCGGTTCAAGTCCGCCTCGGTTCATTTTTTTTTCGCCACTTGGCGAGTGTCAATCAGCCCTTCTTCTCCTGCTTGCAGACAAAAAAAAGAACCCGCGCGTGCTTCCCCAGTCTTTTGGAGATATCTGCTCACCCTAGACCCACGCCTGGCTTGTCTGACGTTTGCCTAGCTGGACGCTGAAATCTGGTGATGAAAAGGAGCGGGGCTGGCCCGCTCCCCATGTAAGTGAGGCGAGTTGTTTATTGGAGAGATTTTCTTACGCTTAGTGAGTGACTGGGATCTTTATGTACTTGTGTACATAGTCAGTGAGACGTGCCCAGTCCACACAATCCACGACATGTTCTTTTTTTTTTGTTCTTCTTCTTCTTCATGAGATTTTCTTGAGTCTGCTCATTCTCTTCTTTCGTCTTGTAATCTTATGAAAGCCCTCAAACTCATTCCAGATTGAACCGCTCCAGCCAAGTCACGCACCACCCCCTCTCTCATACTACACATACGGACATACAGACAGACGTACAGACACACACAGACAGACACACAGACACACAGACACACAGGCACACAGACACACAGACACACAGACACACAGACACATCATCATGTCCTCGAAATTCATCGCCATCGGCGTCCTCCTTGCCAGCTGCCTCTTTGGCGTGCGCATGACCATGTTCCTAGGCTTCCATAACGGCATGTTTGGCGTCATCGGTGCCGCCTTGTCTTCCCCCGCTCTACAGACACCCATCTTCTCCACTTCCACCGTCTCTGCTGTGCCGTTCCCCGCCGGCCCGCAGCCCTTTGTCGTGCAGTATACCGGCATCGCCGCTGCCGACCGGCTTCTGAGTGATGTCATTGGCTACTTCACCCTTCTCATGCATACGCCGCAGGACTGGGGCGCGCGCGCAGCCTGGATCTATCTCATGGTGCAGTTCTACGGCATCTGGCAGGTGATGCAGCTCGAGGGCTACCGCGTAGGAAATGCCAACAGGGCTGTTCGCCAGTATGTGACTTGCTCCTCTGTTTCTGCTGCGGCTTCTTCCCATACTAACAAGCTTGCAGCACCGCTGTTCTTGGCCTTCTTTTTCAGGTCGCCTCAATGGCATTCACGCTTCCCCTCTACTTGATTCTACACATTCTCACTAGCCCAACCACCACTGTGCCTGGCGCCCTGCGTGTGCCACGTGCTGACCGTGTGGCAGCCCCGCTCGCCGGCTTCCTTGCCTTCACGCTGCCGGCAGTCGGCATGGGCTTGCCTGGCGTGTTGAAATCACCCGTGTACTACTACGTCTCGGCCCTGTGGCAGATCTTCCCGGCGACCCAGGTTGCCTGGCACTTTCTATGCCACCGTGGATTCTTGTCTGGAAGTGCTGTTGGCAGCAGCGTGGATCCAGTGCCCATGCATGTCGAGGAGATTGAGGATACCGAGGAGCTTGAGCACACCGAACAAATCATCAAGACTGATCAAGAGGTTATCGTCACTAACACTACCAGCACTATCGTGACTACCGCCGCTCCACAGCCCTCGATTCCCCAGGGGCTCCCTACGGCCTATCGCGATGCCTTCCGCCAGGGCGTAACCTCACAGATGCTTCTCCTCTCGCTCATCATCCTTTCCCCCGAGACACCATATCTTCCTGCTGCTCTGCGCCGTGCTGCTGCGCAAATCACCTGGTCGACCGTGTTCATGCCGCTTACTTTCCGCAGCTCTCCCATCATCGACAGTAGCCTGCTGGAAGCCCATGCCGCGGGAGCGAGTGCCCAGGCCTCCCTTCTCGGGGTCATGGCGCTGACCTTTTTGCAATGGGACTTACTCTCCAGCGCAACGAGTTACTTGACGTGGGCCGTGTACGAGTCGCTCAAGGGCGGTAGAAAAGGCAAGCAAGCGAGCTTCTTCAACACCATGCGTACTGTCGTGGGATGGGGACTCTTGGGAGGCCCAGCAGCTGTTGGGGCTGTACTGCTGAGCAAGCGAGACAAGGACAATGTTGCCCTGACGTGGGTCGGCGACAAGAAGGCAACCCCTGGAGCGAACTACCGAGACCAGAAGCTTTAGGGCTAAATCAGGGAAACAGACAGACGATGCGGGAAAACCATCAATATTTGATTGGGCCGTTCTATTTTGGTGTGCATCTATCAAAAAGGGGGAAATATGAAATCCGAAATATACAACGCAAGGCTCAGTAGCCTACAAAAAGAAAGCAAGTTGGTGTATCATGAAGTCATCGTATCGTAGCAGCAACAAACTGGAGAGAAAGACAAACGCAGGTGGAAGCGAAACGAACAAGAGCAAAAGAGAAAACAGACACACACACACAGGGCTGAAGGTGCAAGAAAACACAAAAACAAAAACAAAAACAAAAGCAAGCACGACAAGCCCAGGGCAGCTTGGAAAAGCTTTGCCTACCATCGGGCCCAGCTAGATATTGGCTCTGGCCGAATAGCCTGCCTCATCGGCCTGCTCACGGTCCTGCTCCTCGCGTATCCTGGCCCACTCGGCGTACTTGGCCAGCTGCTCAGGTGTGTCGACACGTTTCTTAATTAGGCCCTTCTTGCGCAGCCTGCGGCGGAGCTGGCGCTTGCCCTTGAAGCTAAGCAGGTTGCTGTCAATCATAGTAATATCTGTGCCGGTAGCCCAGTCGAGGAGGTCCGCAAAGCAGTCGTCGGCATCCTGCACGGCCTGGTTCAGCAGGGCCCGGCCTTTGCCGCCAGTAACCAATTGATCAATCTTAACTGGAATAGCATAGCCAAACGTCGGGTCATCGTTTTGCCACACGCATGGAGCCGAGCAGGCTACTGGCCGACAGTATCGATCGCAAACAGCTGTTTCCAGGCCATACCAAAGAGCAAAGAGCGTGAGGAGAAGGCCAACAATGGTGAGGCGGAAGGGAGCTTTGTTGTACACGCGTGGCACAGGGAGATCAACAGAGACAATATCCATCGAGGCTGAAGAAGGACGGCGGCGAAGGTTAAGACCCGTGTATTTGGTGGGAGCGGAAGGAGAAGGCGGGCTGTCCACGTTCTGACCATGAGCATCAGCATCGGCATCAGCATCAGCATCAGCTTCTGCAGGCGACTTTGGAGCCGACCTTTGAGCCGGCTTTGCACTGACAGAAGGCTTTGACGGGACATTAATCAGGACCGGCTTGGATCTCTTGCGAAGCTGTGCCTGACTGTTGGAAATATCCTCAATGGATTCAGCCCACATGCGACTTGATGCCATTTTGCCTTCGGTGTATATTGAAGATATCAAGGTGACACCATCGTCGCAAGAAGAAGAGAATGATGAGGTAAGCTTTGCCTCTTTATTCAACTGAACTTGTGATTCCGGCAAAGTATTGATGTCATCGGTCAGGCTCGCAAGGGAGTCGCCGGTTTCAGGCTGGAGCAGGTTTCCAGAGGTCGGCTCGGCTATTGTTTCTGGTAGCTTCTGGAGCTCTTCAAATGTTTCGGTGACCTTGCAGGCCAAAAGCTGCGTTTTAGCGGAAATTTGCTCGTCCTCAGTCTTGTCTTGACCTCTAGCTGCATTCCTGAACAACTTAGCCTCATTCTTGACCCGGGTCTTGGGCACAACTAGAGAGGCTGCCAGAGGGGCGACAGCAACATCGACCGAATCGGCCTTGGTCTGATCTGAATGCTTTGCAGGAATTTCCGCCTGGTGAATCACCACTTGCTTCTCTTCCTGTCTCTGCTGTTTCCTTTCAGTCCGCCTCTGTTCCTCAATGGCAGCTTCATGCTGGCGCAGTCTAGTCTCAAACCCGGCATCATCGTCAGATTCGACAGCTGATGTATCCTCCGTAATTTCATTACAAGGCGCTTGGGAGACAAGAGCTTCGCGGCTTTTAGAAGAGACAGCAGATCCACTTGAGACACGGTGTTCCAGTCTGGAGAGACCTTGCTTGATACTGCGGAGGCCTTGCAGCGCTTTGTCACAAGCAGCCAGTTCCTGCTCGGGGTTTCTCTCACAGTGACTACCCCTCATTGACCGGGCGCTGCTCCGGCGAGAAGATCTACTGCTTGTGGTCTTGACCTTCGCTTGGGCCTGGGCCTGAGCCTCTTCTTCCGCCTCGAGCTCTTGTTGTGCCATCATCAGCTCCGTGTAGTCATCAATATCAATGGTCGAGTCCTCAACGCCATACTGTCGCTTAAGCTCGCGCAGATCTTCGCGCACAGAAGGTGGCTTGATTGAATTGATTGGCGCACGGCGGAATGGTTGCGAGCGCGAGCGCACTCGGGGCATCTCAGAGACTGATGCCGTAGAGGTGCGACGCATTGAGCTTCCCCGCTCCCGGTCGTGCTCCTGCTCTCTGCTTGAGGTCGAGGTGCTGTTGGTAACGCTCATCGAAGCGGTACGACGACCATGGCCTTTTCCATTGTTGCCCTCAGCGATGACATCTAATCTGCTCAGGCTCAGCTTGGATGACAGAGACTGGTCTCCATAAGGGGCAACAACACGAGCACCGACAGCGGGCGCATTGATCTTAGAAATCGGCGGAGGGCGCGGTGTCTCTATAGGCGTCCCGTCAACAATTGCAGGTTCCAGGACTGGCGATTCCATGGCCTCTGCGGGGCTTGCTACGTCCTGTTGAATATTGCCAAACTTTGAGCCTGCAGAAGTGACCCTAGGAACACAAGGGTGACGAATCGTGGCAGGATCATTTAGTCTGTACAGCTCAGTGCCAGATGTGTTACGCGCCAAATGTCGAGCACGAGACGACGAGTCGGTTGATACAGCACGACGATGCATGCGTAGTAGATCAAGATTGAGGTTTGGGATGTGATCGGGGATTGGCGATGGGGCAAGGCCGGGCGATGAGTTGGCGGGAGAGGCAGGACTCAAAACGCCACCCTTTATCTTGATTTCAAAACGAGGCGGACTGGAGCGCGTGCGCGAGTGCACCTGCGGACTAGAGTTGGAGACAATAGCAGCTTGATGAATGACGGGAGGGCTGAAAGCACGTGAATGTAGCTTTTCGGTAGCAGCGGTCGTGCTAGAGATAGATCTCGAAGTCGATGCCCTAGAAGCAGCAGATGCCCTAGATGTAGAGCGAGGTTTGGTCGCCCGCTGCTGTCCATGGCGAACTATTTCCAAGTCTGACTCGGATTCCACGTCAATGTCTGATCCAGACTCTGCGATAGATATGCGTCTCGAGCTTGAATTGCTGCTGTTGCGTCGCTTGAACAACGATAATGACGAGGCAGGAAGTTTTGAAATCAAAAGGGGGCCTGTGGAAGGAAGTGCATCGTCCTGACCGTATTCCTTTATCTCGGCTTCAGAAGAAGGCTCTACTGCAGTCGAAAGTGGCGGTGCGGTTAGAGCAGTGGCAAGAGCAAGCGCACTGCTAGGGCGTTGCTGGACTGAAATAGCGGAGTGAACCGTAGAGGCGGAAGAACTGCGTGGGATCCGAGATGAGGACGTTTTTCGTTCGGCTCTCCGGTCGACCTGTGATGATACTGAGGCGCTTCTTTGAGACATACCATCAGATGAGGCAGATGCAGAAGAAACCTTTCGCGCGTATGATGACAAGAGAGAGCTGAAAGACCCCTTTCGAACGGGGGAAACGGCAGAAGGATTCACGGCAGGCATGCGTACTGCAGAGTGCGCCGAAGAATGCGCAGAAGAGCTTCGCTGTTTGCTGCCTCTCTGCAAGTCAAGCGACTTTGAAGCCCAGGAGTCACGGTCGCGACGGGACATAACAGCGGACACAGGTGCAGAAATCGGAGCAGCGCTATCCTTGGGAGATTCGGGTGAGCCAGGAATAGGCGCGAGAGCCGTAGTCACCGTCAAGGGAGACTGCGGATGCTCCATTTGGGAGGTAGTAGAGGCGGAAATAGATATAGAGCCAGAGACGGCAGTAGATGCAGATGTAGATGGGGGAGGTATGGGAACAGTATGTGGAATAATAACCTGGGGAGAAAGAGGCGAAATGGGACTAGGGCTAGCAGGTCGATCTTCGTTGTCCTTGGAGACATTTTGAGAGGCGATGTCTTGATCTTTCACATCCTTGGCCATCTTTTCCGGAACCTTCTCTTTATCTTCAGCAACATGTGAATGAGTGGAAATGAAGCTGTCGCGAGCAGATGAAGTCTCCAAAATGGATTTAGACGGTCTAGATTCTTCAGCACCAGAAACAAGCTTGGGCTGGGCATTTGGTGCCTGCACTGCCACAATTGTGCTGTGAGATGTTTTGCGAGCTCCCTCAACAAAATCTTCCTTGTCATCGTGTTCAGCTTCGTCGAGGTGCTTTTCGTGCGGTGGCTCTTCTATGGGATCCACTGCGGGCTGGAGTTGCTCAGGAGCTTCCCTCCTCTCATGCTCATCAGTCTTTTGGACTACATCGGATTCCTCTCGAACCATCTCTGTCAGTCTCTGTTCGTCATTGTCCTCCTCAACCTCAGCTATCGGTTCATCTGCTAGAATAGAACCTTCGCGCTGGTTCTGCGGACTGATTTCAACCAGGTCAGGTGTCACAGGCACCCGGTCCTTGTCACAACTTTCCGGGGTCTTGATACGCAGAGGTGCAACTGGGGCAACATCACCCAGCTCCGGTGGTGTATCCTTTGATGGCGGTGTAGGAGGAACCGACTCGAAAGAAATGGGGGACTGAGGTGTCACGGCAGGGGCCACATGAGTTTCTTTTTGTGGTGGCGTCTCGAACAGTTTACGTTCAAATTTCGGAGACGAAACTGGTGATGTAATGGCATCTTTCTCGTGCGAAACCTCAGACAGAGTGGGAGCTGTCCGTCGACGATGTGTGATGTAACTTGACATTGAGCGTGTACGGGGCTGAGAGTTCAGTTCCTTGATTTCGTCCAACTTAGCCGATGCCACGTTGCGGCGTGAATGGGCCTCCATTTCACGCCGACGTATCTCCTGTAACTTTGATGCAGGTAACTCCTCTTCAGGTTCGGAGAGCTCATGGAGTGGCATGATACCAGCAGGTGCGCTCTTTCTAGATTCGCGCCTTTCTCGTTCCGAATCACGTCGACGATCAGGCGATCTGATTCTCTCAGCATCTAGAATGCTAAGGCCGTCTGGAGAGCGCACATATCTATCTCGAGACCTTACACTGGGTGACTCAAGATCACGAGCTCGGCTACGTTCCGGAGAACGAACACTCAACGATTCCATATCAATGGCGCGACGATCGGGCGATCTCACACTCACAGCATCGCCATCCTTAAGACGATGTTCTGGGGAACGGATGATAGTGGTAGTCGTTGTGAGAACGTGATGGTGTAGGTATTCATTGCCATCACCGTTGACCTGCTCAATGGCCTTTTCCAGTGCCCGGATTTCATCTAGGCGATTGTTGCTGAAGCGCAAAGTGCGGTCATCACGAGGACCAAAAGAGCTGCGGGCGCTTTTAGGTGTCTCTCCCTCGTATGTGCTCCTGGCTCGTCTAGGAGTAGATATGACGCTGCTGGGAGAGGCTCTGAAACGCGCGGTATCTAATCCTTGGACTTCAACGCCAGTGAGGTCGTCGCCCACCTGCCATGAGTATTGGCTGGCTGGGGAGCGTCCACTATAGCTACGCGAGTGCGTGAGAGCGTGACCGAGAGACGTCACGGGCCGAGAAGGAGGGGGGGTAGCCTGGACGGGGCGGAAACGTTGATCATCGATAGGCGATGCCGGGGGGCGAGGAGACATTGGTAGTTCAGTCGCCTTCTTTTGCTCGACAACAGGCTGGGGGGTTTCTCCTGAGTCCTTGTGCTCGCCTCGCTTTACTAAGCGTTTAAAGAAACTCTTGCTTTTGGAGGGAGTAAGACCCGGTGAGCCTAAGGTGTCTTTTTCTTTTTCCTTTTCCTTTTCTTTATTTTTATAGCTTGAGCTTGCACTACTAGACTCCCTAGACAAGCCAGGCACAAATTTTAACAGGCGACTGGATTTGGATGCAGGAGATTTAACTCCATCGTCTGAAAAAAGAGAATTGATTGAACTCTTAGATCCACTTCTTCTCAGGCCGCGGGTAAAAGATGGTGAGCTTGTGAGCTTGTTGCGAGTCTTTTCTTTGAGTTCCTGGAACGGGCGGGCCTTCACAGTGCCCACATGCTCCATGCTGGAGGACGAGGGCAGAAGAGAATTGCGCGACTGGGCAGCATTCTCGTTGTCGCGTACATCGTGATTGCGTGGAGCAGGGCTAGGGGAAAAGTCCATGGCAACAGGCGAAAGGGGTTGTTGAAAATGATCTTGGGGTCTATCGTAGGTGTCTCGTAGATCTCGTCTGTATGGGTTGTTACGGTGATCTTTTTGGTCGTAGATATTACGCTGCTCCCGTCGATCGTAGGCTCGGTGTTCGTGGCGCTCTTGTTCGTCGTAGTAGTCTCGGTCGTCGTAGCCAATCTCAGACTCTCCATCAACATCAGTCCCTACAGCGCCCTCGTCCTCTGCTAACGCAATCCGGTAGGCTTCCGTAAGAGAAATCACTTGAGCGTGGCGCGTTACACTAGCCAGTGACGATCGGCGCCGTGGAATGGGAACACCTTCGGGGGTTATAGCGCCGAGTTCTCGTCTGTTGGCACTGGACCAGCTCCGCTGTAAAGGGCTTTGCGGTGCTGATGCTCGACTCCGGAGGCCTTCGATAGAGGCTGGGCGTTGGCGTCTCTGGCCGTGAGGGCTGTGGGCTGGGGACTTTGCGGGTGTTGAAGAGCCGAGTATAGAGAATTCGGGGTCGGTAGTCACAAATGAAGGTGTATTATAAGCAGTGAAAAGAGGCTTGCGGCCGTCGCGATCAATTACAAGCTTGCTATTGCTGGCGGCAGTCGTTGGGCGGCTAAGGTCCGGTCGTATGCTGAAGAATTCAATGGGCTGTTGAGACATCTGGGTGGGTGACGGAGAAGAAAACTGGTATTTTTCTGTGAGGCTGGGTTAGAATAGACTCCAGCAAGAATCGGATTTTTGAAGCCTGAGCAATCAGAGTGGTCTTTATGTTCGGCAAAGGGTCTCCTTCAAGCCCAACGACAGCCCAATCAACCACGGTTCTTGGGATGACATACAGAAGAGTAAGAACAACGAAGAGCTATGATTTTTGCAGACAGCAAAACCCACTCTCGCCCGAGGCAGACGAGGAAGATTTGGAAGAAGGGGAGGAAAGAGGCGATGACAACACAGAGAAGACGCGGGTATAAGAAGCAACAACGACGCCTGGTAGTCCCAAGTGTTTCCATGTAGCTGGGGCGCGTTGGCTAGCTGTATAGCTTGTTTGTTGTTTGTTTTTTTACCAGCAACCAAAATTGCGGCAGCATGTATACATGCAGACTAGATGCAAGGGACCGTGGGACAAAACAAGGACGCAGATAAAAAAGAAGAAGACGCAGACCAAGAGAGGGCAGGGCGCAGCAGAAGACAGGCGTGGGCGTGGAGGCGATCGGCTCGTCGGCGGGCGGCAAGCAACTTAAAGTCGGCGGCTGTACAAGCACGTTCAGTTGCGGTACAATATAAAAAGAGATAAAAAAGAAATAATTTTACAACTAAGAAGCATGGAATAGGCTGTTAAAGCTGCAGAATCCAAGTGTCGCAATGGCAGAGAGTTGAACGGAAAAGGATGAAGAAGAAAAATTCAAATCAATTCAACTGCAGTAGAGAAATCACCAGGCAAGGCTGAAAAGATGAAAGGAGAAAGAACGAGAAAAGGTCAGGGACGCGCCTTTACAATGAGAAAGAGCTTCACGGTTCAGTCAATCACAACCAAGCATCGTCGTGTTTAAGCGATCCATATTTGGCAACGGCCAGCAGATAGCTTCGTTGGGTTGCACCTTTCGGCCAATCAGCAGAGCCAATTGCGGATCTGCAGCCTTGTCAGGTCTTTGAGGGCTCCTGAAACCCTAGAAGCATGGCCATGGTATAACAGCACTGTACAGCTGGCAGTCGGTGTCTGACAGGTGGCACATACTTGTCCCCTGAAGGCTTGCAAAACAAAACCTTTGCTTTTAAATTGGTTTTCCATGACAACCAGCCCACGTCTTGTGGTTCTCCTTTTTCTTTTTTTCCTCTCTAGTTTCTTTATTTGCTTTTCTTTCCCTTGTTTTCCCCGTTGGGCACCCACCCCGGCCATACCAGGCGCCCAAAAAGCTTGCCCCAGCCTCGTCTTCACCGATTTTTCTCTTTGGCTTCTGTGTCTATGTCTGTGTCTGTGCACCATGTAAGATACATATGCATAAGAAAGAATGCGCTGGTATAAGCCTGTGCATGAATCAAAGAACTTTCTGCAAGGGGGGCAAGATCGTCAGGCGAAAAAGAAAAATGGTGCCAACGCAGCCACCTCGCCTCGTCTTCTTCTTCTTCCTCTAGTAGGGACTTGGGTCTTGGGTGAATGAATTTGAACTGCGTGCCATACGTAGCCCTATTTTCTAGGTGTTGATTTGTCTCGCTTGCCAACAACTGAATAGTGGCTTGTCACAAAAAAAGAAGCTTCATTCTTTGATTCTCATTGTTCATGTTCAAGGGTAGGGAAAAAGACGGCTGGCCGGAGAGAGCGGTGTAAGTCAGGAGGATTTAGTGCAGCAGAGCTATGGTCCCTACGGTATGTGAATATTCCATGTTTAACCCTAACATTCATACCTGTCCTCACTCCAGCAAAAGGTCGACCATTTGGCACAGCATTTGGGTTTTTTTTCAGTATCGATAAATACAAGTAGAAACGCCAAATAGCACCAGCCGATATCTAACTGTATGAGTTATACTAACCAAGTCGCACAGAGCCGTATCCAAGGGCATGCCTTTATTCATACCTACGTACATTCTCACATGAGATAATGTGACTAAGCAGACCCATTTTAACATTAACCTATAGAAGTCTCTCCCTAGCGGCATATGTAACCCTCAACACCACACCCTAACGTCGTTATTGTCACCATGCCGAATATACGGAAAAGACCGAGAATAATACATGCACAATACTACTACTCTTGGCATAATACTCCTGATCTATAATCCCCAAATCGTAACCCGCCACCGTACAGAATGCCGACGCGCACTCTGCTTCGCCTTCTTGGCAACATGTACGCGCTCCATCCTCTTACTCCACGCAGTTAAGATGCTGGGCTGAGATAATCATAACAGAGTCACAGGGAGCAATAATCATCCTCTCGAAATACTCTTCATCTTACTGGCCGTGTTATCAACATCTCGCGCTACTGGTTCCCGCGATCGCTGCCAGACTGCGGCCTCCAATATTATGTGGCTGCCAGCCTTGCACGCGCAGTCTGGGAACAGGAATACCTCCGAATAGCGATCATGAATGAAGAATCCACGGCGCCCAGGTTTGTAAGCGTAGTGACTTAGAGCTCACCCAGCATATCTCGTGGCACCGTATACCCGGTGATATGGAAGCCTACGATGAAGCGCTGTTTGGCCCTTTTGGCCTTATACAGGCGGAGTTGGACAAGAACTGGCCGCTAGAAGCAGATCTGACGCAACCGCCATGGCGTGTCAAGGTGTACCAGCCAGAATCAGATGCTGGCTCGCGCACACTACACTTCGTCGACATTGCTTTTTCAGCGCATCATGCCGTGTGTGATGGCATGTCTGGGCGCTTTTTCCATACCGCACTGCTGCATACTCTGGTTCTAAGGTCCTTACTCAGGAGAGTGACAACATTACAGACACCTGGAGTGGCAGTTCGGGGATGTACAGCCATTGACCTCCGCCGTATTTTGCCTGCCGAGATTCCACGAGACACATTAGGTGACTACGCAACTATACTTTCATAAAATCTTATAGCGCCTGATATTGCGGCGTTGCGTAGTTCTAAGCCCGAGTCAACTCCTAGCACCAGCTGCGACAGTATGCAGCCATTAGATGACGAGATCTGGCGCATCAGCACAGCTATCAAAGCCGATATGAATGCACAGATCGCGCGATTGTCGGTGGATAATGCAGCAGGAATGCTCCGGTGCGTGGCTGACTTCCACGCACGATGGGCTAAAAAGAACGGCAAACAGAGAAATGAGGCGTGGGAAGTTTCGAACCCGGGTGCCATGGACGCAGAATCAAGGACCGATGGAGACCCACGGCCTATTCATGAAGTCTTTGCGCTGGAGCAGACTGTCTTTACACAGGCCGGTATGGTTGTCGGCCCAACACTGGGGATGAATGTGGCAGGCATAAAAGGAGGTAATATCCGTATAACAATCACGTGGCAGAGACATGAAGATGTAGATGCTTTTGCAGCGGCAGCTGTACATGATTTAAAGAGCTAGCTGGGCAATGATTAGAGTCTACAACAGAGGAAACAATGATGATGAGATGCATGTTCATGGTGCAAGCACTGTGCAGCATATGCGTGCGTGTTCATAGGCTAGTCAGCAAGATACCACCACGGCTGTAGCATGCTCAAGACATACAGTGCTTGTTGCTTCGGCTTTGAAGTATTACATTCCACATTCACGACCCAAATATCAATGTACAATTTCCGTTTTAGTTTCAGCCTCTGTGACCTGTGCCTTTTAGCAAAACGCCTCTATGTAGGAAAGAAAGTAAATCAAAAGATAAAAATCAAAACATGTATTCTGCGTACATGGACGAAACCAAAAAAAAACATCACCAGCTGTAGAAGGAAAACAAAATGCCTGGCAGAAATCAACAGCTAGCTTCGCCTCACCACCCATCGCCAGGCCGTCGGCTCCCTCCTCCGCGGAAATAGTCGTACTGTGCCAGTTCTGGCGCCTCCGCCTGTGGCACCCCGCTATATCCTTGAGGTCCACCTCCCAGGGCCCCAGTGCTGGGACCAGGGGCATGGACAGCCGGTAGCGATGGCTCACGGTTATGGTCGCGCGGGTCATAGCCCTGTACTCTCCATGTCGGCGCAGTAACTGCAATGTCAGCTGCAGATGCTACGAGACCAGCGGAAGAATCGTTGTTGTGCCCGTAAAGCGGTGATCGATTACGCACTGACCCTGCATCCGAGGCTTGGCCGAGGAAAGCGTGGTCTGGGGCAGAAAAATTGGACGCCGGAGTATGGGAACGGTAGGGTGCATATGGAGACGGACCACCAACGGCAGGCAGAGTTGGACGACTAGGTCCTGTCATGCCACCATATATCTGAGTTGGTGTTCCAGGCCGACTGTTGTCACTGAATACTGAGCCGGGTGTGTCGGGGCGCATGATGTCTGATGCATTACCGTAGAGCACACCACCTCCTCCATGTCCGTTGGCAAACTCAGGACGGTTCTTGTAATACTCAAAGTCGAGTTGTGACTCAGACACCAGTTCAAACCCAGGCACACCGGTAGTCTTTCCGGGATGGCTCTGCTTCATGGCGTCCATCGCAAACGAGTCGGAGTATCCCGAGACGCTCATGAAATCACCCCCACCCTCACCATCCCTACCATTGCTCAGGCGTCCCGAATACACAATATGCAGCATATCCTGCGCCTTGGCATGGACCATAGGCGTAATAAGCGGCTTGTACAACGAAGGGTGCCCAAACCGCGACGCAAGCTTCTCACTGCGTAAGCGACTGTCCTTGGATGGATCAATGACCGTCTGTTTGTTGATGTTCTCACGCGAGAAATAGTAAATTTGCGAGTCGAAAGCCTTGGTGCAGTAGACCTTGAAGATAATGACAATCAACGGCAGGGGGGCCAGGCAGTACGCCAGCATGTCACGGCTATCCTCACCCCGAGCCCAAACGATCAGGAAGAATATCACCTGGGATAACAACGTCGCATATATCATGCGGTTATATAGTACACGCCAGATGAGACCGCCAGACTCGTTCTTAGTGATAAAGACATAGAGGAGTAGATACTTCTTCAGCCACCCGTCAATAATGAAATAGATGGCGGCTGCTGGTATAACGAGAGGTTGGATTCCAGCATAGAAGAGTGTCACAGTGGCGTAGAACAAGAAGTAGCTGTAGTAGCTCGCATAATCGAAGACTGGAGGCGCAGTCAACTCAATAAGTTCACGTGGTGTCGGACTTGAAAACTTGCGCATCAAAAAGCCGTAAACAAGGGGCCATAGTTGAGCAAGATCAATAGCAGCACCAAGCTGACGTTGAAGCAGCCAATTCACCCAAAAAGGACTGTTACCGCACAAGGACTCGAGAAGAGCACTGGTCGGATTGTTTTTGATAATGGCCTTCCACGCATCCATGCCTTTGCTGGTATCATCAACAATACCCGCCACGACGGCCCAGATAGTGCTGAAAAGGGAGAAGACAATCAGGTTGTTGAAGACGAAGAAGGCATACAGTTTGCTCGTCACGTGGCGTTCTCTGCCCGTCTTTGTACGATCACCAGCCATTATGGCAAAGCGACGGAATACAATAGGGAGAACAAGGTATATCAGCGACGTCAACGCAGGGTTAGCCACACCTTGAAACATGCCCCAGAATGTAGAGTGTGCCTTAAGTTCTGACTTGAAAGCGGGCCACACGCGGCCGAGGTTGCTCAGGTTAACAAGAAAGATGGCAATCATGGCATTAGGTACAACCCAAACAACAGTGAGAAAAACAATCCACAAGTTGATGATGATTCCTTTCCAGCTGCGAACTGATGGTGACAGAGGCATGTTGGCCCAGATTAGGTCTTCAGGCCGAGGGGCCAGCTCAATAGTCGACCCGCTAGGTTTTTTTCCGCGCGTGGTGTATGCAATACTATGGGCTTCGGCAATGTCTGAGTAACTTGCAAAGCCATAGGTCATAGTGCTCCGACGGTCCACCGTGGTCCGCACTTCGCGAATCTGTAATTCGAGGCTCTTGATTCTCTGGGTTAAATATTGGATTGCATCGATCTTTTGGCCTTTGGGGTAAGTCGAGTACGAAGGATCTTTTTTCGAGGGTTTGCACATGGGCCGAGAAGGCGGAAGCTGCGCCGGATTCTTAAGATACACAGCCAGGACCTTTTCTAACTTTCTGACAACTTTTTCGTGCTCCGCAATCAAGGTAGGAAGATCACGCACGTTGCGGCCAATAGCAGTCCGAGCAAAGGAAGAGCTTGGAGCCACATCGTCGATAATTCGGGCGATACCTTCGTCAGAGCAGCGATCGCGGGGGAGGTCGGTCAACATGAGAGTCCGTGCGTGCAAACTATGCTGATACTCGTGTGAGTTGAAGTAATCTCTTCGCAGTTGAGCAACTTTGCGATAGTTGAACCATAAGAAGGAAATAATGGTAAGCGTTGTCACCCAAGCAGCAGCAACGTCTGCCCAGTGGGACTTGCCCCAAACTGCCGACGGACCAATGTTTGAAAGCCAGCTTCTATCTTGGATATCTTTGCCATTATTCAAGTTCATGGGTATGATGATGGCGCAAACGCAAACTCCCAAAAAGACAAACATGTTGCGTAGCATCTTGGTGAAGCGGATGAAGATGGCAGCATCCATACCAACATGGGCAATAACATCAGCTTCCGAAGTATGCCACAAAGGTATGAACCATGACCAAGGCTCTTTTCCCAACGGAGGCGGCGCATGTTTTTCATCGGCGTGTTTCAACTTGGGAGCATAAACAGACTGATTGTAAGGTCGGAGGAGTGAGAAGCAGATGGCTATGAAGGCAGTGAAGCCAAAGGAGACTGCAATGGCGGTCCATAGTGACGTAGATGAGATCTAACGTGATGTTGCATGTTAGAATGATTTTGTAGAGATAGGGATTGGCGACTCCTGAACTCGACTTACATCGCCCGAAAAGGGATCTTTTAGCAAATCCAGAAGTTCCTGGCCAGCGTCAAGATTCTCATCTTCGTTGTATTCGTCCCGAGCCACCAAATGTCTCAGTACTGTTGATACCGTTCGTGTGGAAATTGACATAGCAAAAGGTAGAGGCCAAAAACTGAAAGAGACGAGGTACAAACAGCCGCAGGCTTAGAGCCGCGTTGAAGCGTCACGGGTGACGCCACGAATAGAGTTCGGGGGAACAGACAGCGAGTATGCAGCAGGTCTTGTCGGATTTATGGTTGCTGTCCTTTCTCTTTTGCTTCTTTTGCTTCCAAGTCCAGTATTATAATTTTCGGACACCGAGTCAAGGTTCTAACGGGGGGAGACGGTCCGGCGAGGGTTCGAGAGATTTCAAAGGTGCAATTGTCAGCGCCGAGATGGCTTCTAGTGGGTGGCACGACTGGTTGTAGTAATGCAGGAGTAAATGTACGAATTATCTCGGGGGTTCGTAAATGGCGTCGTAGATAGTTATAAGTAGTTGGATATCATAGCATCTTGCGTACAGGAGGACGGAGAGGAAGGAGGGCTTCTTGAGAGCAAGCGAAAGTATATGGAAGCTGGGAAAAGAGTAACAAACGAGTGTTGGCGTTAACTATGACGAAGGGGCTTTAAAAAAATATACAAATAGAACGAAAGTAGGGGAAGAAGAAAAGAAAAATACGAGGGGGGGAATCGAAGGAAGATGCTAAAGAGAGAAAAAAAAAAAAAAAA
Organism: Thielaviopsis populi; assembly: GCA_017591655.1. Classification (NCBI taxonomy): domain Eukaryota; kingdom Fungi; phylum Ascomycota; class Sordariomycetes; order Microascales; family Ceratocystidaceae; genus Thielaviopsis; species Thielaviopsis populi. The sequence goes on along the minus strand of JADILG010000010.1, from coordinate 54,589 downwards.
AAAAGAAGGGGGGAAAGGAAGGAAAAAGAAAAAAAAAAAAAAAAAAAAAAAGGAAGAAGAGCCAGGAGGGGGAGGATATACAGAAGCAGAAAAAAAAGGTGGTCAACGAATTTAGCAATTACTCCTATGGTTTACCAACCACGGCCCGGAGAGGAAGGCACGTCCGTATTGAAAGTTCTTGCGCCTGGATGTTAGTATGGCAAGTGCAGCAAGTGCCAAGACGATCCCTGTCACCTCACAACATGGTCTGGAGTTCCCAGAGTCGAAGATTGATTTGTACCTCGACCCCAGAAAACGGGCGGATCAAGCCTAGGCTTTAGCCAGCAGGGGAAACATGCTGTTCATACACACAGAGACAGTGCTGCTAATGCTGTTGATTATTGTGCCTAGGCTGATGAGATTGACATTCCCACATTCTCTTCGACGTTCTCCGTTTGCTTTTCGCTGGGCAGGAGCCGCTGCAACTACCCACAGAAATATCGTCAACTTCCCAGACAAAATAAAACAGCGGCAACAACATGCTCGCTTTGTCAGCAGAACGAAGAACCCAACAGATACGGGGCCGTGCGGGGTATTTCATGCACTGTGGCCTATTCCCAAGTTCTGCTACAATAGCTGTTTCTTGATCGTTGCGCTATGGATGGGAACTTCGTTCGTTTGCTATCATCAATCAGCCTCGCAATGTCTCGAGGGTTATACTGGGTAAACAGGCATACCTACACAGTTCGTCAATCTCCATTTATTACACTCTGCCATGTGCTGATACTCGACTTGCTATGTCAGGTCCGGTCAGACGTCGTCGCACTGTATGCAGTGCATAACAAGCGACACGATGTGATATGGGTGGGTGTATTTTAATGCGGCCACCGCCTCAATTTGACAGGGGCCAAGCTTCTTCTTCTTCGTCCTGTTCTTTGTTCTTTTATTTGGACCGGATAGGAGGCTTATTTCGTGATTTGATGATTATGTTCTAAACATAGCAACATGCCAGTTCTTGGTCCATTCATCCTTGTCTCCCATCGACGCTCCGGGTATTGTCCATCAAGTCCAAGCTATGTACTTGTGTACATGCCATGGCCATATCAAGCAACGTGCTGTCTTTATTCTGTTAAATGCAAGTCTTTTTGTTGGGTCTTCAAATAGGGGCCAAAGCTGCAGTCATGCCTGCATCGCGGTACTTATACGATTCAAGTGACATGACTTGGCGCGTTGAGCTACCCGACTTTCACATTCCTTGAGCACCCCTCCCCGCTTCATAAATAATAAGCTCCAAAGGCTAAGGAGAGAATAACCGGTTGTCAGGCGGCCTCTGGCAGCGTGGGATATAGCATACAAGTTCACAGTGCTTATTTTATCCACCGCCGCCATGAAAGCTTTTCTTCCAACTATCTTCTGCTATAAAATCGCACTTTACTTTGTGGCATTCATTGTTGAGGCCCAAAGATACAGACAGGTGACAGAAGACACAAGGCTAGAAAGATTATATGTATCAAAAAGAGACAATTCAGGGGTACTCCCGGACTGATTTGCTGATTTGTGCACAACAAGGAACGCAAAAAGCAACTTCTGTAGAGGAGGAGGCTACTTAAAGCATCTGCAAGCTGCAAGATGAGAATAAGCTAAGAAGCCCAAACCTGCCTTCTTCTCTCCATTTGTCTCGCTTGCGAGTTCCTCAGCCTGGGCCTAGACCACCAGAGACACGCACTAGATACAGGATTTTCAGAGCAAGGTCAGGGCAAGAGGGTTGTCAGTAAATCGATGATCCGGCAGGGGGAGGGAAGTAGGACTTCTGTTGCTTTGTACAACCCTAGGAATCGGACCGTCTTCCAACTGGGTTGAGGAGCAAATGCATACGAATTTGCCAACATAGAGCTTTTAGTCGTTGGCTCTGGCGGCGGCGGTGGTAATGACGGTGATGGTGGTAATGGTGTTGTTGTCGTTATTGTCGTTGTAAAAGCGAAGCAGGAAGGAATCCTTCTGCTACTCAAGGTCACATGTTAACCCTAATTAAATGACCCGCTAATCCGTCTATCTTTTAGTCAAAGTACCAAGAAGCTCCACGTCGCGCGTTTTGGCTTGAATAGAGCTTGGATCATTATCGCGCCGGGAATACCAACTCCTTAGTTTTAGACATCGTGAACATCCTTCTCTGAACCGGTTATATCGCCCATCTACTGCGGTCCGTTTATTCACAGATTTCATTCATACCGGATTTATAATTTCCTACTTCCTGTTGAATCAACCTTTACCCTCCTCCTTCCATACCCCATCTAATGCTCAGCCTTTAATTAACCAATCCCCCTCCCCCATTTCTATCATCATGACTTCGACCGACAAGTACTCCGTCATTCTTCCGACATACAATGAGCGCAAGAACCTGCCTATTATAACATGGCTGTTGAATCGCACCTTTACCGAGAAGTGAGCTCTGAAATCCCTAGCCAAACAACTGTACAAACCAAACTGCGAGTTACTAACAATCACGTCTTTCACTGCAGCAACCTTGACTGGCAGCTCATTATTGTCGACGATGGATCCCCCGACGGCACACAGGTCGTTGCCGAACAGCTTGTTAAGGCCTACGCACCCCATGTCCTTCTTAAAACACGTACCGGAAAGCTGGGCCTGGGAACGGCTTATGTACACGGCCTGCAGTTTGTCACTGGCAACTTCGTCATTATCATGGACGCCGATTTCTCCCACCACCCCAAATTTATCCCGCGTATGGTCGCTCTGCAAAAGACCAAGGACTATGATATTGTCACTGGCACGCGCTATGCTGGTGATGGTGGCGTATACGGCTGGGATCTGCGGCGCAAGCTGGTCTCGCGCGGGGCCAACTTGTTCGCTGACACCGTCCTTTCGCCTGGTGTCAGTGATCTGACAGGCTCTTTCAGATTGTATAAGAGAAGTGTGCTGCAAAAGGTTATTGAGAGTACTGAATCCAAGGGCTACACTTTTCAGATGGAGATGATGGTTCGTGCCAAGGCTATGGGTTGTACCGTAGCGGAGGTACCCATCAGCTTTGTTGACCGTGTATATGGCGAGTCAAAGCTGGGAGGCGATGAGATTGTCGAATATGCCAAGGGCGTGCTCTCATTGTTCGTCAAAGTATGAGAAGGCATGCGTCTGCTCACGAAGTAAGGCTGTCAATCAAAGAGAGTGGTTGAGTAAGGGATTAGGATACCACAGTTTTGTTTAATGAAATTGAGAACGTGAAGCCACAGTATCATACATAGAGTTTGTATACCTCAATTTCTAATTGTGAATAGCATCTTTGCAAAAACGAGGGAGAAATTGGGCCTTTCGAGATAGGTACACAGTTGAGCCTGTATACCTGTTGTCCTTTGCTTAGTCAGCCATATTGATTTCAACATTGAAGTTTGAACTCAACTAGATAACTTGCTTGTCCCCACGAACGCCACATAAGCAGACTTTGACAACAAGCCCGGGATAACGATTCTACCTGTTATTTTTCTATTTATTGCAGAAAGTTACTCTCACAGCCTATTATAATATTTTTCAAACTCCAAAACCTATACTCATTGTTTCCGGTTGCAGGCTCAACGTCATGCCTTTCACAACTAATCGAGGGGCAATTAGAGGCAGTCGTGGTGGTGCCAGTCGAACTGGCAGCTCAAGCGGTAACGGAACCTCCAGGGGCGGTCCTAACTCTAGCTCTTGGAGAGACAATAGGCTAGAGAGCAGTGGAAGTGGCGGCAGTGGTAGCGCAAGCGGCAACGCTACGGGCAGTGCCGGTGGTAGCAACAGTGGTACTGGGCGATTCAGCCGCGACCGTGAAAGATCACCAACTGGAACTCCGTCTCGGCCAGCTTATATAGGCACTGGAGGGCCATTTGGTCGGAATGGTGATGGCTATACAGGCTCTGGTGGCGGCAGAGACTCTGGCCGAACCATGTCGAACTCCTGGAGCCGATTGAAGCCCGTCAACACCGACCCGCTAGATGAGCTTGGTTTGCCATCTAAGGGTGACACGCGGTAAGTGCACTGGATTAACGCTGTCCAAATAACGGCCGGATTCTAATGATCCATAGACTATTAGACTCAAAGACACAAGAGCGATATTACACGAAGATTGTCGAACGATATATGTCCTTCTGTTCGAAGGCAGGCCAGCGAGACGAACTCCTCCGCCGTTTCGCAGCACTAGACCTACAAGATTCAATCTCGACACTAAGAAACCCAAGCAACAGTCATAGTCACGACAGTACGAACATACCTTACATCTTTGCTCCACTCGCATCGTCTACCATCGACCATCACACGATGATCAATGCTGCTGTTACTCCCGACACGACCCCTCCTGAACCCATTGCCTCGCCTAACAACAACAAAGATCTCTCTATGATTGTCTCAGCCCTACGAAAGCTTCGTGAAGGCATTGTGGCATCTAAGCGTGCGGATAATTTTGCTGTACAAGCATACCTGTTTTGCATCCGGCTGTGCGTTCTCGTACAACACCCAGAAGGGTATCAGCCAGCAGCGCTGCACCTTCTACGCCGTATCCATCCACTATCCAGCTTGACAAGCTTGGAACTGAGTGAAGTGGTGGGATATCTGGTTCTAGACACGGCGTGTCGTCGCGCACAACTCGCCGAGGCATATGCTATTCGAAGAGAATACAAGCTTGATGATCCCAAAATCGACGCGTTGTTACGAGCACTAGTGCAAGACAACTATATTCTGTTCCGCAAGGTCAAAGGTAGTGTGGATGGGCACAAAGCACGAATCCTGGACTTTGCAGAGATTGATACCAGGGGACATATGCTCAAATGCTTTGCTAGAGCGTATTTCACAGTCGATCGGGCTTTCTTGGAGACTGTGAGTGGGCTATCATGGGAAACTTTAGCCAAGGAACATGGCGTAGGTTGGGAGTTGGAAGACCAGACAGTCGTGATTCGTCGAGTGAAGCAACGGTGAAGATAATGAGAAGAAGAAAATGTGCGCCACAGCTTCTCAATCAATGATATCATGGTTCTGTGGCGCAGATCGTGGCGCACCACTTAAACTTGGCACAAAAGTGGGGCAAATGGCGTAAAGTCTCCAAGCTCATAAAAGAAGGCAGCGTCATTTAAGCTAGGGTTATACAAACGCTGCAAGATTTTCCATTCTTCTTTTATATCCTTTTCCTTCGTCTTGTGCCTATCAGAAGCTCTAACTCGTTCTTTTTACCTTCAAATCAAATCAACCAAAATGGGTGGTGCTAACAGACAAGGTGCGTCATGCGACAATTGGGCGAAGAATATGCGCCAGACATGTTCTGGAGAGAGGGCAAGGTGAAGATGAGGGGGATCTGCACTGCGATACTGTCTACCCCGCGATGATGCATGCATACATACTTACGTCGCAGACCAGGCAAGTTTGCGACAGCGGAGAATGAGATAGCTAACGTTCTGGGTGTAATGCAGGTGGAAAAGCTAAGCCTCTTAAGGCTCCCAAGAAGGGTCCCAAGGAACTCGATGATGATGACCTGGCTTTCCACGAGAAGAAGCGCGCTGGTACGTGAGGTCGCGATCCGTTCAATGGGGTGTTCTTGAATGCCCCCCCCCCCCATCCAACATTTTGTCCCCTTGGGCCCTGAGACTCTAAAAAATATGACGCCACGCTAACAAACACACAGAGGAGAAGGCTAAGAAGGAACTGGCTGCTAAGGCTGGTGGCCGTGGTCCTCTGAATACTGGCCAGCAGGGAATCAAGAAGAGCGGCAAGAAATAGAATATATAGCACGATGCCAAACGAAGCGGAACGACGTCTGCCCCACCGACCTCATCTGCTATTGTCTTCTTTGTCCTTTGTCTTTTCCTTGCAGTCGCTCTTAGCAACCCACGAAGCCGCGTCCCTACTGCCTCTCATTTTCATTACGTCAAACGACAACCAGTCTGCTTTTCTTCCGAGCACGAATTTGGCGAGGCTGCAAGCAAACAGACAGATATGATGGGCGACTGTTGTGAGATGGCTGGTTGTACACCACGAATACACCAACGAATCGGACGAGGACTGGGGATGTGGCAGTTATGAAAGAACAGGTAACTTTGCCATAACTTTTCTTCCTCGATTCTGATTGCCTCCGGTCTTTCTTGTATCTGCTCCTCCAATATAGTTAGTGAATGGATAGTACAGAACATTTCCTCTACATACCTGGTACCCAATCATGGGCCTATTCAATATTCAACACTGCGCATAGCCACAAGTGCGATTCGAATCAAGGCAAGGTTTTGTGCACATGCGATTAGCGAGGAATCAACTACGGGTGAGTGTCTTGTGTTTGATGACTTGCTTTGCTACTGCATATGCACACGAATACCCTGTATGAATCTGCATATATGTACAACCAGTGCAGGGCCGATACTATTATCTGGCGACATATAGTACATATCGGAACAAGGGCTGCAGAGGGTCAGACAACGTCAAACCACACCTTAGCGGCTCACTCCGTGCGTGATAGAAATCGGGTTACTCGGTTACTCTGCTTTGTAGTGGCGGTGTCGTTGAGAACTTGCCGGTCGAAGTCTAGAGCATCTGAAGACAAGTCGCTACTGCATGTATGCACAAAGGGAATGAGGAGACGAGAAACATGAAACCAGGCAGCAGGCTCAGAGGCAGACTTGTCTGTGTTTGTGCATGTGTGCATGTATGCCATCATTCAAGTAATGGGCCATGTAATGCTATCTATAAGCGACTACATGGATGTATACGTACTGGCTGACGAATATCAAAGAAGTCCCGTGCATGTGCGGACAGATGCTGACCCGCATGCGTGTGTGTGTGTGTGTGTGTGTGTGTGTGTGTGAAATACACTGGTACATCTATGAGACATGTCCTAATGTCCTATAGTTCACTTTCTCCTTGGCCTAGAAAAAAAAACCGCCGCAAGGTCAGTAGCGTACACGTAGCAGCTTCTCACCATCTTGGAGTCTACATACTTCAAGTGTATTATGTCTTGTCTTCTCTTTTTCTTTTTCCATTGTGACAATATTTCTTCTGGGCCTTGGCTCTATCGATGTCTGTGCCCATGCTGTCGGACTTAGCGATGTGGACAGCGTGGGGAGTTGAGAAAGATCAGAGGAAATACGCGCGAACAAGAGCGGGAGCGAGAGCGAGAGCGAGAGCGAAGGAGGAGGGGGCGAAGGGAGAAAACAAAGGCAAGAACAGAGGGGCTCAGAGACAGACAGAAGCACAGGGAAGAATAAGTAAACATCTTGGGTAAAATCAGCTGGTCGTGTTTGTTGGCTGTTGTGTGTGACCAAGCAAGAATATGCACGTATCCAACTTGGACTGTGGGCTGCATCCATGTGCAAGAGATATGCATGTAGCCAGCGAATCAGATGCGTCTCTGGCAGAGGCGTGCGTACGACAATGACCACCACCACCACGACTAGCAAACACGGCTGCATGTGGAGTCTATGCACGCTGCACGGCTTGTATCCATACACAAGCTCTTGTCGGTTACGACATACGTACATACAGCGAATGGGCTGTGAAAAATGATAAGAGAGGGGCGCTTATTAGCATAAGATGTCCTGATATAGGGATGTCTGTGTGTACGGGTGGGCATGGGTAGGTGCTACATCTCCTGTGATGCCGGAGCGGCAAAGCAACACCATCGAAGCCACATTAATCATCAAACAAGAGAAACAAGACACTTGTAGACAATTTTCAGGACTTGGCCAAGCACCCACGAGTATATGCAGATGAAGGAAGCCGGGCACACAAAGCATGGATACGCCAGCGTAAACACAGGGACAAGACTTTGGCTACTGCAACAAGCAAGCCGCATGTAACATGGAATCAATACCGTGATTAGCATTTGTGCATCGCTCTCACTCACAGTTGCGTCCTCTGGGGCAAAATGTTTACTGAGAGAAATCAAAGATATCGTAATTGATGCCCAAGGAGTGACAACTCCGATCTGGGGCCGATGGTCGGGTTTGTGTCACACTCAAGAAGCTGAATGGATTCCCTGCATCTTTGTGTGCTAAATACCAAAAAGAAAAAAAGAAAAAAAGAAAAAAAAAAGAAAATATCAAAACTGAAGATGAAGCTGATATTCCAAACGACCAATTCCCGTAAATCCCGTAATTTTGATCCAAATACACCCAATACATGCGCCAGTTAAAACAAAACTAAGAAAGAAATCCCATGATACGAATAAAGAACCGCAAAGACGTTGTCAGAAGAGTAAGGAGGCGTAAAAGACGTCATCGCGTCGTAAAGTGAAGTAGAAAAGAGCAGGAAAAAAGAAAAGTAGAAAAGAAAAGTATACAGCGAAACGAAGAAAAGAAAATATCGTCAAGGATCAGGTCCCATAAGAAGCACTGAAGAGATAAGCGTATGCCATCGTCTGTACAGTAGACTCCAAGACCAAAAGGGTAACACGCATCTTTACATGTGCGCTGCACAGGCGAAATATCGACGGATACACACCTCACCCTTAGCAGTGATGGGTCAGCAAGTTTAGAGGGCTAATAGCACCATGGGGGACCACGCCAACGCCCGATATCTGGTTGGCAGAAAACGGAAAGTTGAAAATGGGGAAGCCCCAGCCCGAGCGAGACTGTTGCGTTTGTTGTTGCTGAGGCGGCAGCTGCTGCTGCTGTTGCTGTTGCTGTTGTTGCTGGTAGTGATGCGTTTGTTGTTGCGTCTCAGGGGGGGGCGTCATCGGACAAGTAAACGCTGCAGCATGCTGAAGTGATGCCATTTTGTTCTGGAAATCAGGAAGCGGTTGAAGCAAGTGCTGAGACGGGTACATGGCATTGGTATCCCAACATTGGGGCAGCATGTTGTTGTTGTTGTTGTTGTTATTGTTGTTGTTGTTATATCCCAGAGGTGCAGGAAAGTAATGAGCGCCAGCGGGTGACAGAGTTGGCACATAGCCAGTAGTGTAGGTGGGATGGTACTCCGCATTGACCACTGAGACGAATGGCGCTGCGGCAACTACAGGGGCCAGCTGAGGGGTCAACACGCTGCTCGGGGCCGGGAGCGCACTGCCAGGAGTCAGAACCTGTTGAGACCCATATTCATCTATAGATTGGAATTTGGAGGAGCCGGACTCCGACATGGAGTTCAAGGCGCATGTGCTATTTTCGCTGCAAGATCCGGTAGAGAAAGTGGTTGGGTGCGTTTCGACCTCAAAGTGGTGCGCCTGGTCTTCTTCGTCTTCGCACATATCATCATCGCCTTCTTCTTCGTCACCTTCTGAAGAAGACGAAGACTGGGGAGGCGATGGGTACGAAGTAGCAATGGTAGCAGCCGTATCAGACGAAGACTTTGCGTTTACAGATGCGCTGGGGCTAGTGAAAGCCGGGCAGTTCTCAACCATGTCAAAGATTTCAGGCAAGCTGGCACGGTCTTGGGGGTTTCGAGAAAAGATTCGACTCAGTATGTGGTTGAACTCGGGCGTGATGGGCAGAATCCCCTGAAGAAATTCAGGATTCTTGAGAAACAGACGATAGCGAGAATCGTCAGAAGAAGCCTGCTTCCATGGGTTACGTCCACACATGAGATTAACCAGAATAACACCAAGACTCCAGATATCATTCGCAGCACAGTTGTACTTTTTCTCGCTCCATACATCAAGGCATTCTAGAAAATAAGTTAGAAAACTGAAAGCTGCAGCCATATTATAAATTTGACAGCAAAAGGCTTACCTGGGCTCATGTAGAAAGTAGATCCACATCCATAGTCGCCGCTATAGGCGCTGCTTGTTGCCAAGCCAAAGTCGGCAAGTTTGACTTCCTGGCCATTGTTGGTGACAAGAACGTTTTCCGGTTTCAAATCGCGGTGGTAGATTCCACGTTCGTGGCAATACATGACAGCGCTAACTAGTTGCAAGAAGATTCCACGAGCCTCTTCGTTGCAGACCTCATAGCGGCCAAGCTCGGCAATGTTGTGAAAGAGGTCGCCTTCACTGCAGTATTCCATGACTACGTAGGTGCAGTCGACATGCTCAACGATAGCATACATGCTAACAATGGATTGGTGGTGCTGCACGCGGGCATGAAGACGGATTTCACGACGTTGGAAGTCGACTTGTCTCTGGTCCAAGGGTTGGCCTTCAGCTGTGAACTTGTTGAGAACCTTGACGGCATACCTTTTATCCGCACCAATAGCATCAGCCAGATACACCACCCCATAGGCGCCAGTTCCAATAATAGATGATAAGCGGAGCTTCATTTCATGGTTGGGTACGCGGAGAACCATTCCAATGCGATCTGCGGGGGCAGGTGGCGTATACATCAAATGGCCATTAGACGGCGCAGACGCGGAATTGGTGGAAGGGCAATGACTGTAGGCCGGGTCCGCTGGAGATAACGGGCGCAAGTACTGAAGAGAAGTATCACACACGGAAGACGAGTCTACCGCGACGTAGTGAGGACGGTGGTTGAATTGTTTCTGCACATGGTGCATGATATGTCGATGTATGTGAGGCAACAAAAAGAACTGCAGAATAGGATGCGACGTGGGTTGTAGTTCTGGGTGGAGACGTGGATGGCAGAGTGATTTTAGGGTTCGTTAGGGGTAAAGAGAGAAATAAAGAGAAAAGGAGAAAAGGGAATGTGGCGAGTTGCTAATAAAAAATGAGCAACAGTCAAGAGTCCTGAACGAAAGTGTGGGAGGAGAAGGATAGATATTAAAGGGGAAAGCGAATAAGAAGTAGAGAAATATGAATAAAAGATGTATAATAATAATAATAAAAGGGCCTCCCTGGAGAAAAAAAGAAGTTGAAGAAAAATGAAGAAAAAAAGCAGCGAGCAGGACAGATGGTCGGAATCAAAACGTTGAGGTAAGGGTAAGGTAGAGTAAGGTGAGGCGAGGCGAGAGCCAAGGGAGATATAATTGTTTGATTTTGGAGCTGTTGCAATGACTCAAAGAATTCTGGCACGGGTTTGCGTTGAAGATCAACTGCTGATGTGACAAGAAATAAAGGGACAGAGAGAGACGGACAGAATGGAGCAGACAGAGAGCGGGGGGACAAAGACCAGCCTGGCATATTCGCAAACCCGAGATGGGGGCTGACCGGCTATTATACCTCGTTATCCGCCACGACATAAAGACAGACACAGACACAGGGCTTGGTTTACAAACCGAGACAGGCCAAGGACGGAGAGAAAATGTATGAGTATATGGATAAACGCACACCCCGTCGTGAGGATTAGGAGGAGAAGGAAGAGGAAGTTGGAGAGGTGGCCAATGCTCTTGATTCGAGTCGCTTTCAACGCTCCTAGTAAATTAGTGTGAGCGAGCATTACATGACTGAAGGAATCAAGCAGAGACAAGGAAGTCAGGGCGGCACAAGCCAGGCCAGTCCAGTCAGGCCGGCGCAAGGCAAAAAGAAAAAAAAAAAAAAAGAAAAACATAAAGGATGGAGGAGCACAGAGAAGACGTGCGTGAGAGGCAAAGAGACAAACACCCACCACCGGCCAGCAGCAGGCCCTATCAGCACCTGTATCCAACGCCAGGTCAGGACCAGGGCAGGACTAGGGCCAGCCAGATGGCAAGGGAGGGCAGACCCTGGAAGGGCGTTTGCACGTTTGCACAGGGAGTTTGGACCAGCAGATGAGAAGACGCGCAGCGCATGTCTCAGCGTGGGAAAGGCAAGGTTGGGCCATCAATCAAATCAAAGACTTTATCGACGTTTGAGTTCAAGTTGTCGTGTATCTTGTAATTCTGTAATCGGTTGATATCTGTATCAAGCAGGTTGGCTGTCAGCATCAGTTTATCCAGTTGTGTCTGATAGAAGCTGCGGAATCGCAAGGCCTGGAGGGGACAGTGGCTGCTGCCTGTTCCTTTCTGACCACTAGAGCAAGCGGGTTTGGGAGTTTAGTTAGTTGTCGTTTGTCGTCTTCGTCCCTCTTCTCGCCCGCTTCTTCTTCTTCTTCTTCTTCTTCTTCTTCTTCTTCCTCGTTCGCCTCTTCCTATTGCTGCTCTTCTAGAGCCTCAGCCTCATGCTGTGTAGTGTTCAGGCAACCCGCGTTACGAAAATGACACGTACACAGACACACGCAGATACTCCCATTGTTGTGTGATGCATCCACAAGCCTCAAAAAGAAGTTGGAAGGGATGGTAACCGGGGCATTGCTGAGTCGGTTTGGTGGGTAGCGGTGGGTGGGTGGGCGGTTGCTTGCCTGCTGCTTGCTCACTTGACCAGTGTCTTGTTTCCGCTGCTGCTGTTGTCACTGCGAGACAAGGGAAGAAAGGGAGAGAAAGCGAAAGAAGAAGACCAGCATCCTTGTCCGGTACTGCTGCAGGATTCAACAAGATTCCAATGGTTGCGTAAGAGTCACCGTTTCACTGGATTCTGAAGCGGAGGAAGAAGCAAGAGTGAGTTTTGGGAGGCCAAATCGCCTTGGCTTCAGATTTTGACTGGCTAGAAGCAGCACGGGAAAAGCGGGACCTTGGCAGGGTTAGGGTGGTCCGTTCCGTGTCGGTCACGTGACGGTCGCTTGGAATGCTACTCGTAGCTGTGACTGGTGGTTCCCCCCCCTATCCTAAAGTGGTACGTTTATGCCTTATGCACCAACAAACCGCCCAGCCTTGTCTCAGTCAAAAGAACTCTTCTGGTCCAAGTCAAAAGCCTCAGACAACGCCAGGGATTCTGTTTCGTAAAGACATGCATGATGCGGATGATCTGAGTGCAAACGAAGAGAGCGAGACGAGCAGAAACTCAGGTACATGCACCTGCTTGCACCCACTTGCGCCCACTGGAAGATTGCTAAATGCTGCTGCTGTGCCTCTGTTTGTTCTGCATAGAAACCCCTGTTGCCTGATGCTGCCTTTGCCTGGAAAAGAAGAGGATTTCATAAGTGCGCCTCTACATCTACAGTATGCATGTATAGTCATATTGTAGATTACCACTTAACCAACAACATTGCTATTGTTGGCCCTCCTCTAGAGACGGCTTCTAAAAATGAAATCAGCTTAGGAACTTTGTCGCGGCTAGCTTGGCTGGATCCAGGATGGCCATGGCCAAGGCTAGAGGCCCGGTGATGGTTATCGGGGTTATTGTAGCAGATCAAGTCAGCAAGAAGCACGAAAACAACAGCAAAGAAGGCCAAAGGTCGAGATGGAACAAGTGGCGGCTTATTTGGAGTTCAGCTCAACATACGCCGCGCGCTGCACACTAGCACACTAACACACCGACACACTAGCTTCTTACACACCGCACTGCATCGCACACCACGCCGTGTAAGAATAGTCAGAAGCATAGCAGGCCTGCGTCGTTGTTACTCCGGTGAGGCTCAATGGGATGACTAAGAGGGCCAGAGCGCGGCGTGCCAGAAAGTAAGAGCCCCGCGCAATTACATAATGTGACCACAGCTAAGCTGCGGAGCTCCCGTGGTATGTCATATCGGTAGCTGCTCAGGTGACTTGTGACATGACTAGATTGGTTGATTTGATTGAAAAAAGCTAGGCTTGCCACGAGATACCCAGACACTTGTTGTGTCTTGCTGTCTCTGTCACTCTCTCTCTCTTCCTCCGTGACACACAACTCGGAGTCCAAATCTCAATCTCAACACTAACCCTATCAAAGCGCAAAGGAAACCTTGTGTGTATGTATTGTATTGGAACGTGATCCTCATGCTACCGAGCTGAGGTCTCCTGTCAAGCGACCGATTAGCTCCCCCTGAACAGCTCGCTAGGCCTCTGCAACTTTGACATTTTTTTTCTCTGTTCGTTTGCGTCTTCTAAGGATGAGCGTTTAAGATAAGCATTTCTCACAAGGCTTTCTTTCACCGAGCACTTTAACCTCTCAGGTTGACGCAGAATTACATACATATTCGTGTTCATCGTGTGTTTATCCTCCTAGTCCCCTTGCATCACTACAAACCGCAGTGACTAGATTTTGATGCAAGAATCCCTCTTCCAAATGACGTTTTTGCATCTGACGAAGCATTAGTAAGTCGACATAGAGGTCATTCGACTGTCTAGTTTTAGTAGGTTGGATTATAGAAGAATACGACTCACTATCTAGAACCAGTGCGTGCTGGCTTCAGTTCTTTATATTCAGTCTTTCACTTTTTGAAAGTCCAAATTTTTAGAACTGAAGATTCATTTCCTCTACGCTGTCTAGTTGTAGAGGGAGGGAGCAGAACTAATCAGACTGTCGCATATTTCAGCGGAGCTCCCTCAGATCACATTTCCTTGTCATGTGTATGACGCCCAGTGTAGCCTAGCCGCTGAGAGAATATCTATTGCATAGCCTATATATTTTCTTTTTTCCCGAAAACGTTCAACACAGTCGCAGTACCATCGACACAGGCACACACTAAATCGTGATGTTATTGGGATCATCCCTTGCCTATCAGTAGAGTAGCTTATGATATCAGTACAGTCCACCTAGAGCTATCAAAAAGCATGGAAACGGACTAGGAAACAAATAAATGCATATGCATGAACATGGCGATAGTGAAGTAGAACTGTGGAGTGATAAGCAGAATCTTAGCCTAGACGAGCGAGTCTTCAATGTACTTTGACAATAAAAACAACCATTGGCTTAATTACTATGTGATTCGGCTGATAAAGTTAAGACTAGTACTACGTTCCCACTACGTGTCTAAGTTACAGCTGTTAAACTTGAAATCTACTGTTTGAGATTTTGATGCTCAAGGTTTCATCTTGCACCAAGTCGCTAAAGAAACACCAGTCATGCAAAAGAGGGGAGAGTTTTATGGACACTATGAGGCACCGCCACATAAGACGAAACAAGCAACGCGGCCGAGCAGTGGCTTCAGCTGAGACGGACCGGACTTTTTATCATAGACAAATGGCAACTTGCGTAACTCCCCCTTGTATGTCAGAACCCTAAGATATTCCGCTTACACCTTGTGTTTGTTTGCGAGACTTTTTGGCAATGACCACGAGTCACTGACAATACACTTACTTCTTCAGGACTTCATAGTCTGCTGTTTTTGGGTAGTTACCTTGACTTGCAAGTGGCAATTACTTTATCACATGAACTTAGTTCATGTTGCACTTGTCTCATTCAACAACGTCTTGAGCATAATCAATATCGATTTGGTCAGTACAGAATGAAAAAAAAAAAAAAAAAAACCCTATATGCGCGAAGAAACAAACCAGGCTGGGCTCATGATCGGCGCTAAGTAGTATAACAAGTGAATGCTATCTACAATACACCCTAGCCTGCAGTGCACTGCTGTCCATATATTCCAATCATATTACTTACCGTTGGTTCCTTTCATCGTATTTCCTTGTTACTACGAAATCTCACTTGTCAGCTTCGATCCTTAGAGGCTAGTTTGTGGCTCAGTCTAGGGGGTAAGTTACATTCGCAAGGTTGTATACTAGCCTATATAGGTAGAATGCTATGTAGGCTAGCCTCTGAACCTTGCTCTATACGCTGGACGAAGAAGTGACAGGCTCGAGAAATTCTCACTATATATATTAAGCCCGAATCAATGTACCCTAGAGGAAATAATAGAACAAGGCTTTAGTACCATTGAAGACTGAGAACTAGGAGGCCTATTGCTAGCTGCATTCACATCCTATAGCGGATCACTATATAAATTGTACTAACTATATAACTACATTCAGATGCTTGAGCTCAGTAGTAATAGACTTGAAGTTGCCAAGCTAAATGTGCCTATTTTATTTTGTGGCAGGCATTGTAGCATTCTGTACATCAGGTAAGAAGACAGGAGAATAGGAAACTATAGATGGGATCGATTGGCAAAGTACGGAGACAAAGAGCAGGAGGTCGGTGAAAGAAAATGTCGACCAGCAGCAAGATACATAGTAAATGCATATATTAATGCGGGTTAAACACTACCCAAAGAAAGTATCGCAGTTGTTCACACACCGATCAGTGTCAGAGAGTAGTGCATACAACGTACAGCAAGCATGAGGGGGTCATCATGTAGATCCTGTAGACATCAGACATTGTCGAGTCCGAAAATGGCTTCTACATTGTGAATGTTCCCGATAAATCAAGGACTAGCACATTATAATACATAACCTGTAATACGGGGCAATCATGATAATGCAAATGAAAGACGTTGAAGAGCCACTGCAAACATTACTTACAGAGGCCAGAGAGACCAACTCACCTCGATTTTTTTAAAACATGGATTTTACCGCCACTTATAGTTAGAAGTGCGGGACTTGATACAGTCCTATTATGTATTTTTCTTTTGTATGTACTTGCATATGTACGTACAGATGTGTGCTATTGGCGCTGACCGCTTTTTCAAATCTCGCTCTGCCTTTATGCATTATGCCTATAGGTACCATGGTAAATAATAGGAGCAAAGATTACCTGACGTGGAGAAAAAAATAACATCTGTGATTGAATAACATAGGTAGATCAATTTATAGAGAGCATGTGCGGCTGGTTAGCAGCTCAGTCTCATATTTGTTTTGAGTAAACATGTGACTTTGCTTGTTCATTCAATCTCAACCAGGCTTCTCGGCCGGGAGTTTTATTCAGAAAATATAGAATCACCCATGATGGCATGGAAGATGCAGGGAGGTGCCCAGTTTCTTCCTATCGTGTTGGATACCCGTATCCTTATCCCTTTTGTTCTCTTAGAAAGGGGTGAGGAGCGAGAGAGTCTGCCTCGCTCTCTAACATCATGTTAATGTGAACGAAGGCGCAGTGGTTCTCAGACAAGCCAATCAAGATATCAGTTTCAAGCGACCAAGGAAAACAAAGTCCTAGGACAGCAGGACAACATAGCCTACACGGACAGGGGAGAGAAATAGAAACGAAATAAAAGCCTAAGGGACTGGAAGTGGGCCTAGAAATCTCAATTGAGTGAGCTATAAGCATAGGAATGGATTGTCTTGCCATTCTGGCCTCACTAGCCCCGTAGCAGTGACTGACACGGTACCATGGGTTGAAGATAATGTTGTATACACTACATGTGATGGAGTACTACGCTCCATTGCAATTTTCCCTGTATAGACAAAAAAGAAAATCTAGGGAAACCTCCGGAGGCTAAGGTGAGGCGCATATACCATGCTCATTTCTGAATTTATCCGAGCAAGAAACAAATGACAATCAATGTGCCAAGTTTCAGCCTGTGCGGGGAGGCTTGGTTTTGGGGTTGGGGTTTGTCAAGTTTCGTCATAATCATTGGGTGAGATAGACATTCGACCAAGGGTCTAGTGGTGATCAGACTAAAAGAAGACAGGCCATTTAGTTATGCATCGCGACCCTATCAAACATACTTCATAGATTAAAGGCAGCGGGCATATTGTCCATGTATCATTGACTGGGCTTGTTAACAGATGGCTCAGAAAGGAGATATTTTGAAGCCGCCTGTGCCAATTTCTTTTTCCTGTGGTTTTCTCGTTGTAATTCCTCTTCTTCGACAACAAGAGAGGGGGGGGGGTGGGGGGCGGATACAGGGCCTCAATGCTACATGCTGTTGCATTGTCTGACCAAAGATGGGACAGCGTTTGAGTTGGTGGTAGGTGTGCCGACAACACAAAATAGAAAATGCAGCGGGCAGTGGGCAACGGACAGCGCCTCACCCCAACCCCGAACACCAAGTATGAGAAAGGTACAATTTGCAAGTTGTGCGACTAAGATGTTGTTCAAGTATCGGCTGCAAGTTGCTAATGAAGTTAAGCGCTAGAACAAGTACCGACATTGAGTTGTACAGCATCTGCAGATTCTCACGCTTTACTCACTACTACCTATAGGTACAGAGTGCTAGGACATGAAAGATTAAGCCACATACTACGTAGGCACCTGTAATCAGGACTATACAAAGGAAAATAAAACTGCATTTTACCATTATATCGCGTTATTGTCGCCGGCACTATGAAAGCAATAGGTGCTGCGCCAACTTCTAGAGGCAGGGGCACGCTAAAAAGGAAAGCGCAAACGCCATGACGAAGATCAGATCTAGGCCAAGGTCGAGTCCATTTCTAATATGGAAGGAGTGCAACAGCTCCATAAAAACCTGGTCCCTCGTTCTGTGGGTCCCCATAGAAGGCCGATAGAAGGCGCCAAGAATAGGTGGGGCCAATAGCCAGTGAAGCCAACCTTATGAAGGTCGAGTGGACGGACGAATCACTGTGGTTCCTTTTCTCAAGAGCTTCTTCTTTTAGAA
Source organism: Thielaviopsis populi (assembly GCA_017591655.1). NCBI lineage: Eukaryota > Fungi > Ascomycota > Sordariomycetes > Microascales > Ceratocystidaceae > Thielaviopsis > Thielaviopsis populi. Next base: position 36,491 of record JADILG010000010.1, on the reverse strand, counting down.
CATCTTATTCCTGTACATGGCGTTGCACCAACTCGAGTTTGCCATCAGGGCTCACGTATTCCACATCCTGACGCCGCTTCCGTTAAATGCATTGATTGGTATTCCTCCGCTCCGCAAATACACCCATACGAGGGAAGTGGCAAACAACATGTTCTTATTTTATTGCGTCACGTACCTGAAGCCAAGTTTACATATCCCAGCAGCGAAGCCTTTCAGCCACTCGTTTTTTATACTATTGGTACGAGAGGGTAGTAAACATGCCAATTTGACTGCCGAGCAGCGACTGCCCGTCTCAGGGTGGGGATCGAGTATGCCTCGTCTTGTCACAGCCTCCAAAGACTCTCACTACTCAAAATTGTAGCACTTATGATCTAGACGTTTGATACCCTTCTTGTAAGGGAACACAACAACCTAGCCAACCCATCGCTCAAACAAAGATTGTTCGGAATTGAGACAGTATGGAAATAAATGCATGCGAGGGAGAACATTCTGATGGCCCCCTGTGAGAAGAGACCAAAATGGCTAGACAAGGCAAGGGGTATAGAGTAGCATGTATATGAGGACGTCATACCACGTTCGCATACATGTGAGATGGGAGACAACTTAAGCCTCACAACACTTCTCTCGTATCGAGTCTGACTGGGTAGTGTCATTCTTCAATCTTTCATCTCTAAGCTGCCTTGAATATAGGAGGGGCACTTGTGAAGTACAATGAAAAAGGCTGTTCATAGCTGTTGGCGTTGAGAGGCTGTGATCAAGACTTCGTTGCCCTAGTGTAAGGCATTGTTAATGCGACGTATGTTGGCCACCAACTTTCGTTTCAAACGCAAAATGGAGACCTTGTAGTAGATTTGGTAAAAAAAATATGTACGGCTGTCTGACGTCGAGACAGGACAGGCAGTGAGACAGCCGACTACATATATATATATATATTGTATAATGTAAAAAGCATCTCGTTTCCTCCGAGCTCCGTACTATACTATACAGATGACTAGATTTATTGAAAGCTTTCTGTATCTAAATCTGAATTGGCCTGTTATGCTCCCTCTACTACTTTACCAACCGTGATTTGAAAAACGGGTGCCGCAGGGCTTCTGCCGCCTGCAAGCGTCTATCAGGATTCAAGGCCAGACAATGTTCTAACAAATCAACAAACAGTGCCAGATCGTGGGTTTCAGCCTCTTCCATCTCGCTTGCAGCCTTCATCAGTCGCTGACGCAAGTCGCGTGTGGGTTTGACAACAGGCAGGACTTTGATTGTGGCATTGCCCAACACAGAATCTGTTTCAACGCTAATGAAGTTGCCCTTGTCATCAAAATGAGCGCCGGATAGTTGGCCTCGCTTAAACATCTTGGGAGTAATGCGTCCGCGAACCTCCTGAATAGCCTTGAGCATCTGATTATTGTTGTCGCCGGTGAAGAGGATTTTTCCGGTATACAGTTCGTATAGTGTGCAGCCAATAGACCACATGTCAACAGCATAGTCATAAGGTATTCCGAGAATAATCTCCGGGGCACGATAGAAACGACTGACCAAGTACGGAGCTACTTCATCATGCGAGGTAGCTGCATCTGAGCGGTCAATAGCAGTTCCAAGATCGCAAATCTTGAGAACTTTGCGATTTTCATTCACCTAAAAGATAGAGAACATGTGTTAGTCGCTGCGTTCAAGGGTGGCGTGAAGAACAACAAGCACGACACGGTATCAACTTACCAGAATATTATCAGGCTTTAGATCAGCATGGATGATTGTGCATGCCTGCATATGAGCAAGTGCAACAAATATCTGATAGGCATAGGCTCTTGTTGCATTGAGATTGATGCCTACATTGTTACCGAATTTCTTCAGCACCTCACGTAGGTTCATACTCAAATTCTCAAAAACCATGCAGAGGTGGCCCTTATGCTCAAACGACCGCTCAAAGCGAATGACATGCTTGCGATTTTCGGGATCAGCTTCATTCAGCTTCTGCAGGATAGTTACTTCCGTCAAACCGCCCTTGCGCAAGGCATCGTTGTTGCGGATGATTTTGATGGCCACAAGTTCCTTGGTCGTCAAGTCAATGGCACGCGCAACACCGGAAAACATGCCCTTACCCAAGGTAGACTGGAGTTGATATCGGCCAGCAAGGACGTCACCGATGCGGATTTTGTAGTAGCCGTCTTTGTCAACTTCTTCTAGAAGACCTCCAGCGCCGTCTGCATCGGTAGTAGTTTTTGCTTTGCCAGCCGAGACATCAAAGTCATCTGCAAACATGTCATCCTCTTCCTCATCCTCTTCACCATTATTGGTTTCAAGTTTGTCAACAGACTCTCCCTGATGAGCATGGCGAAGCTCATCTCGAATTTCGTCTTTCTGTTTGTCAACAATCGGATCATAGTCGGCAGCCGAAGGGCCGTCGTCTACTGCAAGAGATGGTGCAAACTTGTTCATCATGTCCATTTCGCCTGAAAAGGTCGGTGTTGCGGGCGAACCATTGTCAGAAGCAACATGCAGAATTGGATGAAGAAGGGAATGACCAGTTTCTAACACAGCGGACGCAGCGGGGGGCGGGGTCGGTTCCGGAGTTGGTGAAGCCATTGCTGCGTGTGCTTTGGAAAGCAGTTCAATACGTCGACGTTTGCGGCGTTCAATCTCTGCCTCCTCATCGATTTGCACAGGCTCCGGTACATCCGGCATCGCATCTGTGGTCATCACCACATCACCATTAAGAGAGAAGGCAACTTGCCTGTCCTTTTTAGAGCTATCGTCAGTTTTACCAGAGACAGATACCGAGTCGATCTTACGGGAGTGATCAGCAACGTCATGTATCTGATTGCTGCGATGGTTCCAGTCTCGAGTTTCGCCATTTGGAGACAAAGTTGAACCACTACGATTGCAGTTTTGCGCACGCTTATCAGAAGGACCGTTGTTGTAATTGCGATCGCGATCGCGTCCACCAGAGCGCACGGGGCGACCATCGTGATCCCAGTTTCGGTCCCGGTTGTCATGATAATCTCGTTTATTACTGTGGCGGGAGTTCAGCTCATCAAGATCGTCGTAGTTGCGCAAGCGGCGCAGGTCTTCAAAACGCCGGCCTTGGTCGTGGCTGTCCCGAGCGCGACCGTTGCCGCCGTAATCGCGATCACTGCGGCTTCTCTTGACATTCCGAGTCGGTGATCGGTTGAAGGGGGATGGGGTTGGATGATTCGGGAGCGACGAGTTTGTACGATAATCGGGAGAAACCGAGCCGTTTCCGTAGCCGTTACCATGTCTAGAGGGGCGGTCAACATGAGTTCTAGTGGCTGTAGCCGAGAATGTTGAAGAAGTTGCCTTCATGAATGCACCTGCGCCGCGGCGATCAGGAATTCTCCCGTCTTCCGAGGCCGGCATGATTAAAGCTTGGAAATTGAGAGATGGCGTCGCAATGGATGGTAGATTGAAGTCCCTGACTGGGAGTGCGCCTTTGGTTTTCAAAGCAGTAGAAAAGTGTCAGTAGACAGTTAATAAGTCACGCGTTCAAGTAAGAGTGAGTGCCAACCGGAGCGCTGCTTGTTCTGCCTACATGAGACAGAGTGCTGAAGTTGGGCGTGTTGGTGCTTGTATTTTTGTGAGAGCAGAGATGCTTGTAGACGAGTAATGAAAATGGGAGATAAAGAAGTTGAGAGGCGAGATGTAGTTGAGAGTGAGACGAGGCTGGAATGCAAAGGCTCGGAACCAACAGTAAACGGTAGCGTCGTCTACAATATATTACGTAACACACCGAAGATTAGCCGGCTTAGAGAGTATCAGTCACGTGATAGAGCAGGGCTTACTATTAATATTGATCGGGTTGCTAATCAACGAGTTGACATCAACGAAGACAACATTCTTACCGACACCATCAGGACGCTGATTTGACTAATAGTTATTTTAGATATTCTGTACAAAAAAGGCCACTAGTTGTTAACTTTGATGGCAATGGCAGTGACTTCGGCACTCAAAGTAGCAGTAGTAGTGACGATATCACTCGAAACATCAGAGCTATCTCTAACAGTCACGCCGTTGCTTAACAACACTGCCGGTAATAATGGCATTGAAGGTCTCAGCAGCAGTTCCATCTTGTGGAGATGCCACAGCAGCAGTCGATGCTTGGGCACAGGATGCAACCGCAGTAGCGTCAGCCTTGCAACTATCCTGTAGGCGCTGGCAGATGAATCCCGCAATTATACCAATGTTGAGTGCTGAACCGTGGCTGAAGTCAGCTTCATTGCTAGGGGAGAATGCATTCTGAGCACGGTCATCAGGCACTCCGAAGATGATAGTGGGGTCAGAGCAAGTGCCGAACTGGCCAGTGGAATCGGCGCGGGCGAAAACTTCTGGCGCGGAGGAGGGAGAAATGGGCTTTAGGGCACGACGGACAACACGGCGGGAGATTGCGGCATGGCAATCGGCATTTTGCCTCTCACATTGTGCCTGGTCACCACTCAAACTGCCCGAGTTGACGGCGCGCGAGCAAGCGTTGTGTTGAATATCACAGGATCGGCCAAGAGCAGCGTTGGCTCCAGTGAAGGTGTTGCCGTTGACGCTGAACGGGCGGTCGCCACTCGTTTGTATAACCGGGGGAGGGGCACCACCTAGAGCTCCGGTAAAGGTTTGAATATTGGTACCGGATGAAGTGTCAGAGTTGGTACCAGAACCAGAGCCAGAGCCAGAGCCAGAGCCAGAGCCAGAACCAGTGTTGGTACTAGTACTAGGCTCTGGAGTACTAATGGGCTGTTTGGTAAGATCAGTGCTGGTATTAGTACTGCTCACTCCATTGTCGTTGGCAGTATTGTCAGTGCTGGCTACTGAGAGACCATCAAAAGAGATATCAGTAGGGCTTATAGTGCCAGTTCCAGTGAACGTAGGCTCAATATTGGCCACGGCGACTGATACTTCTTCAGGAGTGGCATCCAGAACTAGCAGACGCTGGGAGAAGATGCATCCCGGATTGTCATCAAGGGTATCACAGGTATTGCCCTTGCCGGTGGTATCAGAAAGCTATGATAGTTAGCATTTGCGGATATAGGGTGCGGTATAACATGTATCAACGGAATGAAAGCCACGATAGAGAATGGGAGCATAGAGAAACAAAGGACAAAGTTGCAACGTACATCTCCGGGTGTAAAGGTACCGGACTCTAGGGCTAACTGCGGATCAACCCCAATCAATGCGAGTTGCTTAGCAAGCTCCAGAGTTATTTCTTTGTTTGTGGCTGCGGCATCTGGCGAAGCTGGGTCTTGATGCGAGCTTAACGCACCAATCTCAGGATTGACAGCTGTCTCATTGCAAGACGCACTCTTAACACCAACACCAGCAGTGTTGCGCTCTAAGGCCTGATACATTAAAGCACCGGCCATACCGCGCACATCGTTGATGGCTTTGGCATTGGTGAAGGCCTGATCGGCAGTGAGTTGCTTCAAGCAGTCAAGATTGACAGTACTCGCGACGCCTTCCTTGGCAGCCTCGTTACCAAGAAGACCGAAGACAGGGTCAACAATCCCCAGAGGATTGTTGAGGTTTAGGGACGTGCGCACAATATCAAGAAAAATATTGTGAGAGTGCTCTTGAGGCACTTCACGACCGACGATGAATTTACGGTCGTAGGGATAAGCTGTAACACAGCCCAAGAGAGCAAGAACAGAAAAGCCAAGTGTCTTCATGATAAGAAGAGGAGCGAAAAGAATGACCAGACGTACCGAAGGTCTAAGAAGATGTGAATATGGTTGAGATTAGGATTGTTGCGAGTATATGGGGAAGATTAGGGAGAGTTGGCTCGGAAGATCTTTTCAGAGACTTGCAAAGAATAAGAGAGAGGGAAAGAAGATGACTAGCTCCAGGCCGACAGTGATGGAAGGAAAAGAATTATGTAACACAAGAAAGAAACGAAGAGAAGAAGATCACAGATCTATAGGAAAGACGACAAAGGCGTCACGTGAAAAGATGAATAAAGGAGAGCCCTGGAAAGAAGTATATCAGCGGAGAATGATATGATGAAGAGACGAGAAAAAAATAAGTTTAGGGCGGCAGTGACAAGGCTTATATAGATATAAGGCCGTGGAGATGTTTCGCAGATTGCATGGCGACATCTTACGATCCACCATCGCTGATTTCGGAGTATTGCAAAGAACTGTAGCATAGGGTACGCAGGAAATAGTACACGAAGCTTCACTTGCTGGAGACTACGCACACTGAGAGAACAGAATACAAAAACCCACCGATCCAGATTCTCCTCGAATCTCGATGTAACGATTCAATACCAAGACGATAGAATATCAAACCAACCACTAAACAGTGTTGAGTCGAGCGCCAGGCTTCTGTATGAAACGAAGTTTAGACGGAAAATTTTGATTTGAAGCAACAGTCAGCCCAGGCCCATCTTAGTGATCGATATCAGGCAAAATCTCATGCTATTGGAAGAAATGCTTCACAATACAGGACATCAAACAAAGATGCAGTTTTGGGGAGTGTTTGAAATTGTTTCAGACAAAGAACCAATCGGAAGGAGTTGAAGCAGAAGGATGGACTTGACTTTACTTTGGACATGTCAGAGCAGAGCCAATTAAGTGGGACTAGAAGGAATTGTGTGACACGGGAAGTAATGGGTCGTAAAAAAAAGTGCCAGACGTAAGAAAAAAGAAAATTCGACAACGGCAGGATTCGAACCTACGCGGCCGAAGCCATATGATAGCTGAGATGGAAGTCCATTCGAGTCATACCCTTTAACCACTCAGGCACGTTGCCTTGATGAATATGAAAGTTGTGCAGAGAAGAGTGACTATCAATATTACGCTCAAGATCCTGTGAAACATTGCCTTGTTAGGGAGCCAGAGCAGCGACCTGAAGAATTGTACGTTTCTATATCTCCAAAGTCACTAGTAACTGTAGTGGTGAGCGAGGACATGAGCTTTAGTATTTCTCTTATACTCTTATGCTTGCCTACTTTCTTTCTTTTGAAGGTAACCCTTAGCTTCTATATACTTGTTTGGATTAGGCTACTTATATGAAAGTATAAGACATAAACCTACTAAGAATGTTATAGTGTAGAAAACAATGGAAAGGCTGCTTCTGGACAACATTTAGGTAAACTATAGTCTGAGGTGAAGGTGAATATGTGTTGCTTACTTTGCTAAAGTGTTTGTGTGCTTTTGTATACTAAGACAAGCTACTAAACATTATCACCAGTCTATATGCATTTAAGGGAGTGATACCTAAACAATGTATAGTCTGTTTCTTGTCTTGCTTTTAGAAACCTTAGGATATATTAACTATGAACAATATTCTAGCAGGCTGAAAGTCTAGAGTCATCAAGAAGCAGCTCGATACTCACCTAGCAACAGGTACAATGGAAGGCGCTAGAATTACGAGGTGACGCTGCTCCCTTATAAAAGGAACTCTGCAACCCACTTTCAGCTTCCAACATTGACTTTGTGGCGTCCTTTTCTTGCCGCACTATTATTGCTCCTTTCTAAAGAGCCACTACTACTGCATAGATTCCTCTCTCCTCTAATTCTTTTTCTGATCGAGTCTTCTGTCAGCATCAACCATACATGTCACCTGCTACGAGCGCTCAGCGTAGTAAAGATACTGCTGCTTGTAGTCAGCGGTCATCTCCAACCAAGAGAGCGACAAGTACGCCATGCCCCCCCGAGAAACCACCTGCTGTTCCTGCCTATGGGCGCCTCTTGAGCCCCCCTTCAACCTCCTCGAACATGGATCCCCTTAGCCTGTATGGAACGCCCCAGCAGTGGTCTCATATGGCCGGGAGTGGTCTGAACAGCGGCTCTGATAGCACACATGACGGACCACAAACCACCCAAGACTTCGGCACAGTTCGCCCGCCGCAGCACCTGGAACATCTAAACCAATATCTAAGCTGGACAACTTCCCCTTTGACATCATCCTTCCCGATATCAGCTCCTCCTTTACCTTCTCTCCTTTCGTCGTCCTTCTCGCCCGCAGCTCTGCCAGAACAGTTTGCTGGAAAGTCTGCACACCACATAAAATCTGCAACGGCTCCAATTGCAAGTGCCGTACGCCACCCAGACTCCCTGTACCATGAAAGCATGGCTCGTAAAGTTGTCATTGCAGCCATGAATAGCCCAGGACAGCCAAAAACGGGTCATCAAGCAAAAAACGATCTTTCACTGGCTGTGCCTTTATGTCAGGCCTTCAGCCGCAGGGTACGTATCTAACAAACAAAAGTCATACGGACAGGCTCTCTGACCTGTTCTTTAGCCGCATAGATTCCACCAGGGCGATGCCTTTGGCGCAGGAACGGATCTAGACTCTTTCGGACCATCTAGCATTCAATTCGATCAGAGTGCTTCCTGCGACGATGAATGCTCCGAGGAAAGGAGCCCGCCCAGCATTTTTAGCTCCAGTAGTCATCATGGCTACAATGGAAATGTGTATGTGCAGAAATTCATGAGTCGAGGAATCACTTGCAAAGGACATGTGCTAATAATGCCGCGGTAGTCTGCCCATGATTAACGTGCCCGAGGTCACGAATGATGAAACGCCGTATCCTGTTACATATGCATCACCTTCTCATCATGTGCCGGTGATTATTACGCCGGACTCCTCCCCGTTCCACATGCACGGCTTAGAAATGTCAATGCACGCTCCGTCCAACTTTGAATCTGGCTCACCACGCATACGAGCCTCCCAGGCGCATCAGAAGCATCCACAAAAGCAACAGCAGCAGCCTGCACCCCCAACACCGGCTCTTGTTGCCGGTGACATGAAAGGTCGAGCTATGGCTGCCTCATCATGGCGCACTGGGGCGACTAGGATAGATTTTAGAGAAAAGGGCCGCTCTCTGTACCGCCCTATGCATGCTGTTGCCGACCACCAAGACCTCCCGCGGTTGTATGGCGACGCTGGATGCATACTCTCCCAAGAACAGCAGCAACAGCAGCCCTCCCAGCATTTATTCCAGACAGACGCCCAACTACCAGCAGCCACAGCTTGTGCCACGCCTGCTTACACAGCCGCTTCTGCATCTGCCGGTGCTGTATCTACAGCTGCTTCCCTTCAGCGAATGAGCTTTTCTGACAACTACCGTGGCGAACGCACTGTCCGCAACTGCTCCGCTGCCATTGACGATTCTGCCAACTGTTCCCTCTGGATAACCAACCTCCCGCCAGGAGTCTCATACAATGAACTACTTTCCGCAATCCGTGGCATCGGCCGCGTTTACGCTACTGTGATCAACCCACCCAATGCAGCGTCAGGCCATTCTACCAGTGCGGCCAAGATTGTGTTCTTTGAGCGTGACGCAGCCCACGCGTTCTTTGTACGTGCAAACTATACTGGTTTCGCGTTGCGAGGTTTCCAGGCAAGGGTCAGCTGGAATAGAATCAAATCATCGGAACAGCCAAACTCACGCAATAAATCGCGTGTGCTGGTGCTGACGGGGTTCAGTGAGGTGGTTAACGAGGAGTTTCTAATGAAATGGTTCTCACAGCGCTTCAAGTTTGAAGTTGACCATATTGTGCCAGTTATCGACACTGGAGTGTGGGCAAAACTGGAGTTCCGGTTCGGAAGCTATCGCTGCCAGGCCGAAGCAGCTAAGATGGCCATTGCTCGTGAGTTTAGTCAGTTCATCTAGGAGGTGCGCTTTGGCATTGATCCATGCAGCGTTGGGGAATACGAGGGACCAACACCTGGTGGTGTTTCTGGAATGACCATGGCTGTTCCTGAGGGAGTTGACGAAGACTGCACTGCTTCCCTTGAAACAGACGAGACCGGAGTCCCGAAGAGCTCGATTGTAACACGGAAGATGCTGGATGATATTCGTGGCATGTGACGCAGATTTCATCTCAACATAGTCTTAGGGCAGAGGCAGTCGACATAATACATACCATTATTACTGTAATGTAGAACACAAGACGCGTAAAACTACTATAAGCTTCCAAGATACCTAGAAGCAGTTTGCACAGGCAGACAGACAGACCAGTTGTTAGTGTGAAATGTAAAAATGGAGTGGGACCCACCAACAGAACAGCACATCAGCCGGCCCGTCACGTCACACGGTGCAAAAAGAAATGCTCACTACCAGGGTCGAACTGGCGACCTTCGCATTACTTGACATTCGAGTTTCGAATATTAGTACGACGCTCTAACCAACTGAGCTAAGCGAGCGAAGAGCTTTTTGCTGTGTTAGATATGACCCCTGTTATCCACATTCAAAACGGATGTAAGTAGCGGTGCTTAATGCCACTTCGGCCAGACAATGACTGATTCACTGATATCGCTATTACTCGGTGGAATTCTTGAACATCATTGCACTACACAGACCTATGACTGTATCACAGTTTAAAATCCACATTAGTCCGTTCCCATCCGGCCTCGGACGGCTCTCGGGCAGCCACACGTCCGGCTAAAGCAGTCTTGAGTCCGCGATTCTTGTCCGCACAGAGCTCATAAATAGTGGATAGATTAAGTAGCAGAGCATGCGAGGCAAAGCCATTATCGACGAGACCTTCGAGTACTTTGCTGGCCTATATATCGTTAGCTTTTAGGCTTCACAAATATTCTTCGTTGTAGTTTCTCAGTCACTCACCTCATCCATCTTGCCACTATAGAGCAAACAAACTGCTCTATTCACCTGCACCGTTTCACTCATTGTGTTCACTTCTGACACTAGAGTTTCAAGCCGTGCCAAAGCTGCCCCGAATTCGCCGTCTGCCATGTCAGCCAGAGCTTCAATCACCTGCCTTTCATGGCCCTTCACTAGAGTGCTGACAATATCCCTGGCTGCTTCGGAATCACCAAGATGCAGCCACAGCAGCGCCTCAGCTATCCGCCCTGTCCCATCTATGGCAGCAGGAAGAGTACGCATATGTACAATGGCGCCCAGGATATCTTCCAAGTCAACAAATGACCAAGCAACCTTGACGCCGACGTCTCGTAAGCGTGCTGTCCACAGCTCTCGTTCTGCTGCGCTCTGAGCCATAGCAACGTTGGTGCGGGCCTCACGTGCTAGGTCATAATAGCTCATGACAGCACGGCGCATATCGTTAAATCCGATAGCCTGCAATTTAACATTCAGCACACGCAGATCCCATGGCACTACATGTTGGCCCGTGTCTTGATTGATATAGAGCGAGGCGTTGTTCAGGTCTTCTAGTGCTTTGACTTCCTGCGCAGCTACATTGGTTGCATTTATAAGCACGAGGCATGTCAAGCGAATGTATAGCAGCTCAAATATTCGGCGGTGGTTTGTGGGATCAAGGGTTCCTGAAGTTAATTCAGTGACGGCAGCCGTGGCGGCAGCGCGAAAGTGCCCACATCTCAAAAGCTCCGAGACAGATGCGTCGGGGCGTGGCTGATTGGGGCTGTTTTTGAAACTAGCCGGCGCAGCAAATGTGTCAAGAGAGTTGTAAATTTCGGGGCGGAGAAGAAAGGAAAAATCACTTGGACGATCGGGCTCTGGGATTCGGGGCGAGCGTATCGAGGAACGTGGATTGACGAGACTGGGCTCAGCCATGAGGGGGGTATCCATGTAGAACAGCGGGATTGTCGAGCTGTTGGTGAAAGCAAAGAAGTAGTTATGTAGAGGTTGCAGAGGGTTTCAATGAAAAGCAAGAGAAAGTGAACAGCGAAAAGGCAGAAGATGATTTGGATGGTGGCCATAAGATAGCTGAAGGATAACGAAAATAGAAGTCCGAGCTTGGTGCAACAGAACAATGCCTGTGTAGACGTCACCTTGAAAATCGCATATGCTTACATAAGCAATATAAAAGCTACAAAGCTACTTCATTTGGAGTTTGAGCTTCTGCTCAAATTCTTCGTGGCTCAAATGCTCCCATGACAACACCACAGTTATCTACCGCTCGTATTCAGTCACTTCTTTGAATGTGCCGTATTTTTTCTCATTAATTGAATGGCCTCTAATATTCGCTCTCAGCGGCCACGGCGTTCGGCTGCAAAGCCTCTCCAGCCCCAAGTCCACGCCATCGACATTAACGACGACGACAGTGATGCTTATCAATTCCCAGACGACGAAGACTCTGGCGCTGAAAGCTTTCACAGCGAAGAACACGCACCCCAAACTCCGTTAGCGCGGCGTCGCACTACTACCGCCAAACCATCCGCAGCAACTCCCTCCAGATCGGCTGCAGGCAAAACTGTTTCTACACCTGCCAAAGCAAGCGCTACCAAGCGTAAATCCAAACCAAAAGCAACTCCAGCCCCTGCTCGCTCAAGGAAAGCCGTTCTCACTGGGGATGCTGGCCATGACGATACCACGGCCAACCAATCCGCCTCCAACAGCATTAACCCTAACGCCATCGAGCCGTACCCCTCGCAGTTGACCAACCGTAGCTACCATGGCCCGCTGCGTCTTCGTCGTAGGATAGGCTTTGTGCTGGAACGATTCTACGGACCGACCCCAGCAGATATCAAGACTGCGGCTGCCTTGATTAATCACTGGTATCAGTTTGACGAAGCACCTGTAGTAAACCTGCTCTATGAGCCGGTTTGGCTGCCTGAAAACTTCAAGACATGTCAACTACAGTGGCTACAGAAATGGAGATGCTCTGAGGCTTATCAAAAGCAGAGCAGAACATTGGATTGTGGCAGTGGCGCTGTAGGCCAATACCACGGGTCGTCGAAGCCCCTAATTGTTATTTCGGACAGAGTTGAGACACGGATGCAGCGGCTTCAAGTACAACCTGTATCCCGAATGGTTGCTCAGAACAAAGATGGCAATAGCGATTGTTTACAAAGACCAGACTGGCTGCTGAATCTTAGTGGCACTGTCTTGAGTATGAGCTGGGCGCCAAAGATAGTTAATGGCAGGCAAACACTGGTAGTATGTATGGTGCCTTTTGGTGAGGGTCGACCTGAAGGCACACAGGGAGCCAGTGATGGAGCAGTCAATTTTCTCACATTCACGGGACTCGAACAAAAGGTCTCAAGCTCCCCGCCTGTGGTCAGGGAAATGTCGTTTCCTTGGGGCTTTTCTCGCAGGGTGGCTTGGTGCCCTCAGACACATGTTACAGGATTGGGGCTGCTGGGCGTGTTATCAACAGAGGGCCAAGTACACGTCATTGATATTGAACAGACAGAAGGCTATTCAAGTGAGTTTGTATCCTTCCTTCTTTGCGTCTTTCTACTTTCTGCCCCTTTGTTTCTATCTCTATACCCCATCTGTGTTTCTTATCTGCTAAGTTTCCACCTCTCTCTCCCCCCTCAAAGGCACATGTAGTAGGATCGCCAGTCTCTTTCTTGACAACGAAGAAGAAATCAAAGTGACCTGCTTTGCTTGGGTCGGGTTCAACCGTATCGTCACCGGTCATGTCGACGGCAGTGTCTGTCTTTGGTCCATTGCTCCGCGTCTTCTTTTGATTCGTCACCCCACGCATCATTCATATGTCGTTGATATTAACTCTGGATACCCCTCGCGGCCATACCTAATTGCCTCCGTCCCGGTTGCTGGTTTGCCTACCCTGGTTGACTTCACCTCTCCGGGATATGAGTCAACGTCTTGGGCTTTACCGAGTATCGCCATGCAAAGCACGGCATTACAGTGGCACGATGATTTGCAGGGCTTCTTTATGAACCATCCATCATCAAGTCCATTAGACGCAGCTGTTAGCTTTATGCACTGCCGTTACTTCCCCCATGGCCCGGCCGTCATATCTTCCAGTAGCGCAGTGACTGCTTTTTCGGCCGGCTACAGCCATCCATTCATCTTGGTGGGCTTGAGAGATGGTTCACTGTGGTGCACGAACAGTATCAAGAAGATATTCGCTGCGAGAAGTGAGAAGCCGAGCAAGCGCAAAATCATGCAACATGAGTTCCGTCCAGCAAGCCGTTTTCCACCAGCGGACCCTGCAGAAAGCAGTGCTACAGAAGCCGTTAGGGGTGCTAGTAGACTGATATCATGCGATTTATTCGAACTCAACGAGCGCAAGGATAAAGATGATGGCGCCAGAAAGGATGCAACAGACGGTGATGGCAACGCACCAGAAAAGGGCCCTGCCTTTAGACTCGTCGATCCTGCTAGGGCAGTGAATCACGAAAAGGAAACGCGTATTGCTGCAATTGAGTGGAATCCAGTGCCACAAGTTAGTGACTGGGCAGTAGTGGCTATGGCATCTGGCTTGGTGCAGCTTATGAATCTGGGCATAAGTCCAGAACCGGACCAGTAGTAAGGTGGTGGGTAGAAGATAGAATTGTGAAGACCCATCTCCAGACTTTCTGCTTTACATTCGAAAAGAGATGAGACAGATGAAATGGGTGTGGTGTTTCCTAACAGACTATAGATTGTATTTTGAGGTCCCTATTAACATGTACGGTTCATTGTTGTATGGTGATAGTCAAACGCTAAAGCCATAGCATACATGTGCGTCATCGCAGCTATCAGCACGAAGCCATGGAATATCTGATGTGAACTGCCGAAGTGATCAAAAGCACCAGGCCATGAGCGCTCGGGCCATCGAGCCTGGAAAGAATTAGTATTTACATGCTAGGCTTTCGGCATTGGGAACAAGTTAAATAGACTTACGGCATATAAAACAGCACCAACCACATACATAACACCATGCAGAATCACCAGATCTAGACTCATAGTCTTGTGTAAGTATGTCCAGCCGTACTTCTCAAGGCCCTGTAAGATGGGCACAATGCCAGAGGTTCCCAGCGCAATGAACATGAATGCGCGGTAGGGCCGCCACTCAGGCGTACGGAAACGTTCAATCCATGACACAAGAACGCACCCAAAACCAAGCGCACAAATCTGTAGAGGTTAGCCGTGGTAACGACGAGGCTGGACACGGATTTTCTCAACTAACCACCGTTGTATACAGCTCTCTGAAAGTAACATCACAATAGAACCCGTAGTACAGGGCCGGCACATAGCTTCCCACTATGAGAAACACGATCCCGGTGTAATCGAGCTTGTTCCCCCACTTGGCTACGGCAGACGAGTGATTTGATAGGGCATGATATGTCGCGCTCATCCCCAGGCAGAGAACAGCACCGCCTAAGAATGCGGCGAATACGGCAATGTCTGAAGGCGAAGCTGAAGCATAGCGTGGCGCAATCACGGTATAAAGGTACAGTGCTGTGAGTACAAATCCGGCAGAGCCCAGAAGGTGGGACCATATGTTCACACTTTCGTTGTGAAGATATAACAGGCTGTGGAATGACGCGCAGAAGGAGTTGCTAGTAGCTCGATAGCCTGTGTGAATAAAAGCATTGTCTTGCCGCCAGGCGGGGAGGTCATTCCAATGAACTAAAGGAGACGAAATGGCAGAGGGTGGCGTTTCAGCCTGAGCCACAGGCAGCAGCTTTTGATGGCGGTTTCGTAACATTATATGAGTTAGTCAGAGATTGAGAAATACAGAGACTCGTATCGTAAACTGTAAGATGATGGCGTTAGTATGCAGCCATACTACACATGTAACTTGGCTGATCTCAGATGGCGTTCCAAACTTTCTGCTTAACATACAAAGGTCCAACAGCGGATATACGCTGTATATGTAGCCAGGCAATACAGGTTTTGACACGCGTCCCCAACGGTTCTTATTCTGTCCTCTCGGCCCAACAACTCTCTCCACAATAGACTTATCTGCGTGTGAGCTTTGTTGTGAATCGGAGGAGGCTTACAGTTAGTCCGGCCATGACCCTCAGAGACAGGAGAAACAGTGCATGTGCATCCAATTGTTGCTAGTCAGGAACAAACTACTTAGCTCACTAGGGTTATTGGGACATGCTGCTTACACGTGACCATGCACGTGCTGACCCACCACTCAATCGTAACGGCCACCTAGACCTTCTTGAACGGATTCTGATTGGAGACTAAGACAAGCTTGGTCCAAGGAGACACCGCACAGTAATGTCTTGCAAAAGTCTCTGTGGGCATTTTTGCACTGCAAATATGATGAATAACTTCAGTTGATGTGAAAGAATTTGGTGCTCATTTGTAACTGGATTTGTAGAATAGATATTCCAGTCACAAATCCAGCGATAGCCTCTCGTGTTTACAATTGATTGAAGCCCGTTGCTGGTCAATCGCCCCCCCTTCAATAGCTC
Organism: Thielaviopsis populi; assembly: GCA_017591655.1. Lineage (NCBI taxonomy): Eukaryota > Fungi > Ascomycota > Sordariomycetes > Microascales > Ceratocystidaceae > Thielaviopsis > Thielaviopsis populi. The sequence continues at coordinate 20,444 of JADILG010000010.1, read as the reverse complement.
AAGTCAACTTTGCTATAGCTCCTTGTCAGCGAACTAGGCCCCATAGTTCGGTTGGGCCTCTAGCCTGGCGTATGCCTGTTTTAGCGAAGCTTGAGAGCCAGGAAAGGAGTCCACCTTTACCAACTTCACCGGTCTTGACTTGTCCTTTTAATGCTTTTAGGTGGCTTTATTTACGTTGCGCTTTGAGAGTGTTCCGCCCAAGTTCAGCCAGCAGCCATAATCTTTTACCGGCACTTTGATTTCTTTCTCTTCTCACCTGTTTGCTTATTGAAGCCTGTCGATCTTTGCACCGCCAGTATTTCCCACACACACATAATCCCAATCCAATCGAACGACCACTGTCTCCCCGCCGCCTGCCGTCGGCCTCATCTCTGGGCCGTCTCTTCTTCGAAAATTGATCAATCGGCACCAGCCACCTTCTCCCGAATCCACCATATATCGACCACCGCACATATACCCTCATCATGGCTACGTTCCTGGAGAACGCGTACAGTCTTGTCCATCAGGACAATGCTGCTGACGTACCCACCCTCTCGGACCTGCGTACGCAGCTTGAAAAGGGTACCGACGAGAGCAAGGTTGAAACCATGAAGCACATTCTTACCATCATGCTCAACGGCGATTCCATGCCATCGCTTTTGATGCACATCATCCGCTTCGTCATGCCCAGCAAGTACAAACCGCTGAAGAAACTGCTTTACTTTTACTATGAAATATGTCCCAAGCTAGATGCCTCTGGCAAGCTTAAGCAGGAGATGATTCTTGTATGGTATGTATGAATTGTCTATATAGACAGACTGACCTCGACTGGAATCAAATCCTGCTTCGGTTAATCCGCCTCCCCCTCCACTAAACCAATATCACAACCACATTGCTATTTCTAACTATATCCCTCTTGCTAACCACAATACCCACCCTGGCTTGTAGCAACGGTATTCGCAATGACCTTCAGCATCCCAACGAGTATATCCGTGGAAACACTCTTCGCTTCCTCTGCAAACTGCGCGAAGCTGAGTTGATTGAGCCATTGCTATCCTCTGCCCGCTCTTGCCTTGAACATCGCCACGCCTATGTGCGCAAAAACGCCGTTTTTGCTATTGCCTCCATCTACCAGCATTCGCAGTTCCTGATTCCTGACGCCCCCGAGCTCATTGCCAGCTTCCTCGAAGCAGAAACCGATTCTACCTGCAAGCGTAATGCCTTTGCTGCTCTCAGCAATATTAGCCACGATGCCGCCCTTCAATATCTGAGCAGTGTTTTCGAGGGTATTGTCAATGCCGAGGAACTTCTTCAACTTGTCGAACTTGAGTTTATCCGCAAAGACGCCGTGCAGAACACTCAGAATAAAGCCAAATACCTGCGCCTCATTTTTGATCTCCTCGAGGCTGGTGCTTCCACTGTCATCTATGAGGCCGCTTCTTCGCTCACCGCTCTCACCAACAACCCCGTTGCTGTCAAGGCTGCCGCCAGCAAGTTCATTGAGCTGAGCATTAAGGAACCCGACAACAATGTCAAACTAATTGTTCTTGACAAGGTTGACCAGCTCCGGCGCAAGAATGAAGGCGTCCTCGACGACTTGACCATGGAAATTCTGCGCGCTCTTTCGAGTCCTGATATTGATGTTCGTCGCAAGGCTCTTACTATCGCTATGGAGATGGTGTCTAGCAAGAATGTCGAAGAAGTTGTCTTGCTACTCAAGAAGGAGCTAGCCAAGACCGTCGACCAAGAGTTTGAAAAGAACTCCGAATACCGCCAACTTCTAATTCATTCTATCCACCAATGCGCTATCAAGTTCTCTGAAGTTGCTGCCAGCGTCGTCGACTTGCTGATGGACTTCATTGCCGACTTCAACAATGCCTCAGCTGTCGATGTCATTAACTTTGCCAAGGAAGTTGTTGAAAAGTTCCCTGAGCTACGCCCATCCATTGTCCAGCGCCTGACTTCAACTCTTGGTGAGGTTCGCGCAGGAAAGGTCTACCGGGGTATTCTGTGGATTGTCGGTGAATATGCGCTCGAGGAAAAGGACATTCGCGATGCGTGGAAGCGGATACGTGCCAGCCTGGGTGAAATTCCCATTGTTGCGTCTGAGCAGCGACTGCTGGATGCCCAGGACGTTGATGAGGAGAACAAAGAAGCCGATGAACAGACCCGCGAGAAACCTACTCCGTCCTCTGGATCCAGACGTGTTCTTGCTGATGGTACCTATGCTACTGAAACTGCCCTTACCAGTCAATCATCTGCAGCCGCTAGGCTAGAGGCCGTAAAAGCTGCTTCTAAGCCCCCTCTCCGCCAGCTGATTTTGGATGGCGACTATTATCTTGCTACCGTTCTTGCCTCGACTCTAGTCAAGCTAGTCATGCGCCACAACGAACTGTCATCGGATGAGGCTCGTACCAATGCTCTTCGTGCAGAGGCTATGCTTATCATGATTTCGATTGTTCGTGTTGGCCAATCGCACTTTGCCAAACAACCCATTGACGAAGACTCTGTTGATCGCATCATGACCTGTGTCCGGTCTTTGGCCGAGTTTACCAAGCACAAGGAGCTGGAAACTGTTTTCTTGGACGATACTCGCAAAGCTTTCCGCGCCATGGTTCTTGCCGAGGAGGGCAAGCGGGCAGCCAAGGAGGCAGTAGAGAAGGCCAAGACCGCTGTCCAGGTTGATGATGTTGTCAACATTCGGCAATTGGCCAAGAAGAACGCTGGTGATGGCACAGATGAGATGCATATGGATCTTGAGCGGGCTACTGGTGGCGACGCTGCTACCGAGGATCTGTCATCAAAGCTGAACAGGGTTGTTCAGCTAACCGGATTCTCAGACCCTGTCTATGCCGAGGCCTATGTCAAGGTCCACCAGTTCGATATTGTTCTGGATGTTCTGCTTGTCAACCAAACCACCGAAACCCTGCAAAATCTTTCGGTTGAGTTTGCCACTTTGGGAGACCTCAAAGTGGTTGAACGGCCAACAACTCAGAACTTGGGCCCTCACGATTTCCACAATGTGCAGTGCACGATCAAAGTTTCATCCACTGATACGGGCGTCATTTTTGGCAATGTTGTCTACGATGGCCCTCATTCGACGGATACTAACGTCGTCATTCTCAATGATGTGCATGTTGACATTATGGACTACATTCAGCCAGCCACTTGCACTGAAACGCAGTTCCGCACAATGTGGACTGAGTTTGAGTGGGAAAACAAGGTCAATATTAACTCCAAGGCTACCAGCCTGCGCGAGTTTTTGTCACAGCTGATGGCATGCACCAACATGAGCTGCCTGACACCTGAAGCCAGTCTGAAGGGTGATTGCCAGTTCTTGAGCGCCAACCTTTATGCGCGTAGCGTTTTTGGTAGGTTTTATAAGCCATTGCTCTTTTCTTCGATTTACCGTGCCCCATGATCACTAACCTTTTTTATTCTTTTTCACAGGCGAGGACGCGTTGGCCAACCTTAGCATCGAACAGAAGGGCGAGAACGGTCCCATCACTGGTTTTGTACGCATAAGGAGCAGATCACAGGGTCTGGCGCTGAGCTTGGGCTCGCTCAAGGGCTTAAACAAGATCGGCAGTGTGAACAACTAATGGGAGAGATAGTAAGCGGAAGAAGAAGGGTGAAAGGTGCAAGGGGGGGTTATCTGTGTTGAGTGTCATTATTGCTGTTACTACTGATGTGGCTGGGATTCGGTTGCCGTTTTTGTTTTCTTTTTGCCTCCCTGTACTGTTTACGTCTCTTTGTTTGCATTGCACCACTCATGTTAAATACCAAGTAGAGAGATTGCTTGCCATAAGGCTTAAGCCCCGCTGAGGCGGATGCAATGTTTCAAACGGTGACGACGTTGTTAAAGTGTTGCTAAATGAACTTGTTTGGTGGATACATGGCGATGGGTGATGGATATAAAAAGCAAATATAGATTACGAGGCTCTAAAAGTGAAGTGAAAGTGAAGATAATATAACGCCTGTAACAACACCGGCGACACATATAGCGCCAAGTTCAAGGAAAGATAAAAGGACTAAAAGAAAATAAACGTCAAAGGGTATTGCCAGACAAAGATCAAATAAAATAAAGAAGGTAGCACAAGCGTACGCGAATGCGGGGGTCAAGAAATCTGGTCTTGGTGATACAAGGTCATTTCCGATATTGATTCCGAAACAAAAGCTGGGAAGGGTCTTGAGAAGAGCAGACTCGGAGAGAAAAGAAGCGATTGGTTACGAAATGGAAGAGTGCTTCGTGAGTACCATGGCATTCACAACATGTCCGGATTGCCAGCCCTGCTTCTCCAGAGACTCTCCATCTTGCATCACTCGGCCCATATATACTAGGCGTACATGACGATGCGGCGGCAGCTGTGCCTTGGCTGCAATGACCCGTTTGATATTGCGCACAGGGTCTGTCCGGCAAACCTCCATCTCAATATCGCGTGCGCCTTCACTCAGTCGCGCTGTTAACTTGGCTAACGACAAAGTGGTTCCAGCGCCAGCAACCGAGGGAGGACTAAGGATATTATCAAGAGCATCCTCTTTATTTTGTTGATCGCTCAGAAAGCGGCCCTCGCTTTCCTCAGCTGTGATAATAGAGTCGGAGTCTGAGTCTGAGCTTTCACCCTGGTGGATAATGTTTTGCGGGTCACATATAACTTCTTTGGGAAGTTGGTACAAGTAGCCACGGCTGTCGTAGACACCATGAGAGGGATTTCCGGTAGGAATGGTGATGCCAGCGGCGTCGATGATACTTTGGGCGGTGGAAAGTGCGATGTCACGGGCATCGCCAGTCTCTTGCGCACGGTCTGACGCCCATAAGATCCCAAGTGCGGCCCGTAGACTCTGCCATATTTCAGGCTGGCCGTCGTCGCGGGTCTCAAAGAATTCTTGACGAAAGCGGTCAATGCGAACAGTACTCCACTGTTGCCCAGATCGACTATTCCATTGTTTGCGACGAAGAGGCTGGTTGTAAATAATTTCAGGAGCTGAGGTGCTGTTGGTGTTGAGAGCAGTTGTTATGACAGCTCGCTGTAGGCGGTGCTGTTCGCTGGATGTCCGTCGAGGGCTGGGGCGTGAACGAGAATGATGGGGACCTCTTGAGTTCTGGAGATATGTCGGGGGGTTGGCACTGGGAAGTGTTCGTGGTAGTGATATTGCCGACCCTGTGGTGGGAGTTGGATGTGTCGGGGCCGGAGCAGCTCCGGCGGTGATATTTGAAGTGGATGACGGGATAGAGGCGGGGTCCTGATAGGGACGCTGCTCGGTCGAGTTACAGCAACCCTATAGACAGATGTTAGTGGGTGTATCACGGGCAAATGGGCACATCATTAAGCGCTTTGTGTGATGCTCTAGAATAAAACAGTAAGTTGATCTGATGTATACACACCATTGCGCTGTGGTGAGGAATGCCAAGATGAGATAGCAGCAGAGTATTTTAGCTTCCCGGCCACGATAGCAAACTGGCCAGCAAAGCGAAAAACAAAAGGGAAGCAAGCTGTGCTAGGCATTAACGGAGCCTTCATTTGGCGCAGATGAAGCTGCAAGAGAAACAAAGCAGTCAGCCAGATTTATAGAAGTGGGGTCACAAAGCAATCATAGCGTCGTGCAGCACAGCAGCAGAACAAAAGCAGTACAAGGCAGAAAAGCCAACAGGTTAGTCGCAGATTCTCAGAATTATACATTAGGGACTACGGGAAACGCAAGGTATGTGACCATAATATATATATATATATATAGGTGTGTTTAAAAAAAATAAGCAGGACGAGGAAGACTAACTCAATTGAGAAACACACAGGCAAATTGTGAAGAAGCTTGAAGTGGTGTAGAATTGAAACCAGCCATCGTTGAAAGCAAAAGCAAATAGCTTTGCGGCATGAGAAGTGGGGCAGAGTTAACCGAGTGGGCACCGGAAAAGGCCGTTGAACGAAGTAATACCTCGGATTCAACAACTTAGCAGTATGGGGATTCAGGGCTAGGGTTAGGGTGCATGCACAAGTGAAGTACATTTGTTCGCCCAGTTTCTCTCACTCTCAGATCCCATGCTGAATATGATGTGACTTGTCCTCTCTGTCTGTAAATCTCTATTGGAAGTTTCAGGTTCGGTTAATGGAAACTGGCTGACCTCCGCCCCCCCCCCAAAAAACAAAACAAAACAACCCAGAAAAAACGAAGCATCACACCACATTACCATAGATACCCCCGGCAGTTCTCGGCTCCACACAAACACCGGACCATCTCTGCCACCTTGGCCGGGTCATTCTCATCTTCGCCATCGACCTTACCGTTGAGATAGTCGAATGTCAGCTCCACTCCTGCTGGTATATCCTTGATAGCAAACAAGGCCAGATCTTGGATATGCTTGTCTGCATGATCGCCTACGCGCACAAAGATCTTCATGTTAGGATTGCATGAATGATTGACGAAGCGTGTTGGCCCCGACATGAACTCGCCATCAACGAATAGAGGTGGTGCCGAAAATCTCTCGTCAATAGATGCAGGATCAAAGAACTTGTCGAGCTCAAACAAGTATACGTCCTTTTGCTGGTGCAGTTCGGCCAGTTCGCGGCGATAATCAGCCTCGGCAGCTGTGATGATTTGGCCAATGTACTTGTCCACAAACTGGCCAGCGCAGATGTCAACTGTAGAACGGACACCTGGAAAGAAGAAGAAAGAGGGGACATGAAGCGACGAGTTAGAGCCTTTACAAGAACGAAAGAGAGATAGGAATACGGAAAGGAGAAGGGGCGGTTAAAGTGACAATGTTTATCTGGGATCGAAAGGTTCCTGGGACAAAGCGGCTTCTCCGTTAACTTACCCCATCCGCGACCGTTGTTGGTACGGAATATCTGCAATGGCACTGTTCGCCCTCGCTCAACCACCCGATTCACGCATTTTCTGCTGCACGCACAGGCTTGGTGACACTCATATATTGGTGCCAATGACTCGAGTGCTGTTTTTCTCAGAAGCCCAGTACGGGGACCCCGTACATAGTACGCCGTAAGGGGAGTCCTCTTGGAAGAGACACTGCTACCTCTATCACCAGCTCCCGCTCCACCTTCGTCATCGGAAGAGTCATTACTGATAACCTCCCCAAGGCACGAGCAGCCGCGTGACTGACAGGCGCGATCATCTATGCAGTCACACCCGCTGCGGAAACTATCCTCAACAGGCGCAACACCAGGACCATACTGGATAGTAGAGATGAATCGAAAGTTCCGCGGCATCACGGTATCATCAGTATCATTGACGATGGTTATGGGTGCCATTTTATGTGATAGAAACGCACGGATTTGGCACCAGTGGCAGTGTTTTTTTTCGCCATCAAGACCCTACAGAAGAAAGAGGACGGTGCAAGTTAGTGCGCTAACGGTTATACAGTAACTCGATTTCTATAGAGAAGCAGAATCGCCATTCCGGCCTAAGAACACTTACCGGCTTGCCATGCTCAAAAAAGTGATGGCGCATATCCTCTTCCATGTCTGTGGACAATGTTTTCCAATCAGCCACTGGTGCTCAAGAAGTGTCGGAGACGCAAACAGGGCTCATTCAGATATCAGGCTGTAATATATACCACAGGTAGCACACTGTAGTGTCAAAATAGAATACTGTGAAGGCAGGCTCTCAAAGATGCAAATGGAGGATGGGACAAGAAATAGACGATGCAATAATCAGGATTTTGTGCCAAATGCCTTTGGAGTTTGTCTTGTGAAACTGCCTAGTTAGTATCTTTAGGGTTAGAAATATGGGCGGCAATAGGCATCCGGTGTATCTTCGGATAAACATACACCCTTGCTACAAGCTTGTTAAACTCTGTAGAATTGCGACCAACTTGCAACGACAGAGCAAGGCGCATTCCACGCCTCAAATCTTGTTTTTATCGTGAGGCTTGCTTTCGTCTTCCGTCTAATCTTCTGTCTACCTCTTCCGAATCGCCATTGTTCTCTTCTTGAGAGCCAAAATGTCATCGTCGAATAACCCCCCCACGTCGAACACCGCGGACCCGTTCTATATCCGTTACTAGTACGTTGCAAACTGGACGGCAGCCCGTTTACTCCACTGTCCATCTCGATGCGCCAGAAATTGTGTCGTGAACGAGGAATGAGTCTCTGTATTTTGTTCGTGCCATGCCCAGGTGGCGGTGTTCATTTGGCACAATGAAAAACTGTCCCGGGAGGATGAAGAAGCTACGATCAACTGGCAGAGACAAGCTAACCGTGGATGAATGGTTTTGTTTTTTAGTTCTGGTCATTCAGGGCGTTTTGGCCACGAGTTTCTTGGTAAGTCGATATCTCTTGACTTTGTGTAGCCTACGTGCTGGTGTGAGAATGAAAAATGCGGTCGACTAACAAGAAGCGAACTACAGAATTCGATATACGAGTAGTCGGCGATGGCAGCAGCGCAGTTGCGCGATACGCGAACAACTCAAACTACCGTAACGACAGCTTAATTCGCAAAGAGTGTGCGTGATATATCAGGCGAAGCTCTTGGAGCGCATGTTCCATGGGCATTTGCTATTTCCATGTGACACATTGGTACTGACATATGAGACGAGAACCAGTGTATCTGAGCTCGCTTGTTGTGGAGGAGTTCAAGCGCATTGTTAAAACGAGCGAAATCATGAAGTAAGTGCAAAGGGCTGCCAGCCTAAACTACTGTAGGCTATTAAGCTTGGACAGGGTAGACTGCACGACAGCAGCTGACACACACTGGATCTATCGAGAGGCGGATGCAATGCAAATATGGCTCCATTCCCACGTCCACCCCCAGGACATCAAGCTAACCTGTATATACCGCTGTAGGGAAGACGACTCCAAGTGGCCGCAACGCAACAAGGATGGGCGACAAGAACTCGAGATACGCCTAGGAAACGACCATATTTCGTTCGAGACAGCCAAGATTGGAGCGCTGATTGATGTCAGCGAGTCAGAAGACCCTGAGGGTTTGCGTGTCTTTTACTACCTAGTGCAGGACCTCAAAGCCTTGGTGTTTAGTTTGACGGCGTTGCATTTCAAGATCAAGCCAATCTCATGATAGAGAAGCCAATGAGACGAGTGAGTACGGAGTCTTCTATTTGCGAGATGCGTTGACATGATGCCTGGGGGTTCTTTTAGCTCGAGATCTATGTGCATCGCGGTGTTTAGAATGTTGCTGTCAAGCGCTAGCCAAGTCTTGATGCCGCAAGTTTTACGTGCATGCAGACTATCAAGTCAAGTGAGAAGAAGAGAAAGACCTGTAACTAGCCGGTGTTGGCTGTACAACGCAACACAAGAAAAGAAAACAAAATAGCATGTCGTTCAATGTGGCTCCTAGCTTAGTGGCTACAGACTTATGACCCTGTATTGTGTTGGCACGACTCTTAGCTACTCGCTGAAGGCACATGTTGTAGCCTGACTCGGGGGTATGGATATGTATATACATATTAACACATGTACGTGACGTGTGCTGTTGTCAAAGCAAAATTGGCAATCAAAGTACCTACACACATCAATAAATGCATAATCCCATTTCAGCAGCGGGGGTCTACATGTGTGTACAGAGAGACAGTTGTGTGGGGGAATAAGGGCAGAAATGAGAGTGACGGAGTAAGAAAAGTAGCCCCAGTAACTGGAAGGCCTGTCGCAGAATATAGGCGTACTTGGCTAGGTGAGTGTGAATGGGGCAAGACTATGTACATTTACACCGATATCCTGTCAACATACAGTTGCGCGCCTGGTACTTACTTCGGCTTGGCCAGGTCGAGCATGTCTGCATTTTGCACAAAAGTCTCAGCCTTTCGTAGCCTTGGTCTGGAAAGGTAAAAGGAAGGGAGGGAGGAAGAAAGACAGAATCCTTTCGCTTTCGCCTTCGCTCTTTCTTGTGAGAAACTTGGAGCTGAAATTCATTAAAAGTGTTACTCTATTTATCAGTATTCTTTTCTGCTTCTTTTTCTTTTTTTTCTTTTTTTTTTTTTCCTTTTTTTTTTTTTTTTTTCATCGTCATCTTTCCTTCTACCCTTCTAAACCCTCAGCTCAAGAAGGAAAAACAAAGGGTTCTCCCTGTTACCTACTCTGCCTACTCTGAGGTCTTTTTGCCCACCCAAGCAAAGCCAGTCTCATCCTCGTCTTTATTTGTTGGTTCAGCGTTCATTTGATTCCAACGCATATTGGAAGCACAGGCGCTCATCTTGTCTCCAGCAGCCCCGTCGGCCATCTTTGTGTTGCGCGACGTCATTGAGGGTGCCCCGATCTCGACAAGATTTGTCTTTGGCCCCTTGCTTTTTCCTGTCCGCTTTCTCCATCTCCATCTTTATCTCTATCGCTATCGTTATCGCCCATCAACACATCGCGAATACCAACCCCTCCACCGTGTTTCTCTCTGCGTCCCTGTCGCTGCCCCTCTCTCGAGATGCCAACAAACAATTCACTGTCTGCGCCGCCTGCACAAGAATCAACGCCATCACGATTCTGGGGCTGTCCCGACGATATTACTCATGATCATTCGCAAGAGGGTGACGAGACCGCTAGTGTTACCGCCATCGATGCTACTACGAACACGCCTGTCTCTATCGCCGATCCCGCTTCTGCTGTGACAGCGACGGCGACAGCGACGGCGACAGCGAATTCAGGCGCTTCGTTTACCTTGGACCCTGGTACCTCCCACTCTTCGGCATCAACTGCAACCTCGACCGCGACCTCGACATCGGCATCGCTATCTACAACAGAGCTGACGTCTGCGCCAGCGCCCGTGCCCGCATACACACCCGCACCTACAACTCCTTCTTTGGACATACCAGCCACTGCTTCCGTGCCCCGCCACAACACAGCTACCGTTGATCATTCATATCCATCTACCTTTGACTCTCCCTCTCCAATCGTCTTTCCAGTGTTGTCACCAGTCGCCGTACATATAGTGGGCGAACTTTCTTTACCTGAAGGCTTTCCAGAACAAATCGCCAACCTGCCAAGTCCCATACCCTCAACCCAAACTGTTAGACTACCTGACGGAGAACTAGACGACCAAGGATCGGTCCCATTGCAAGCCGCCAACCCGACTGAGAACCTTCCAATCGAGATGGAAAAGCATAATGTGAACGACAACCAAGAGGCTATGGTGCATGAAGGCTTGGAATTACTGTATCCAATGGGCTGCGATTTTCCTTCTCTAAGAGTAAGACCGTCCCGCACCATTTTATGTGCCCTGCCCTATTATATAACTTTGGGCTACACTCATCAATATCCCCTCTGACCTTTTCACAGACACGACCAGTCATCCCATCACCATATTTGAGGCCTGGCACCAGATACCACGGGACCCAGCAGGCAGAACGTCAAATATATGACGTCCATGTTGATATAAAATATGTCGATATGGCTGAGTCGTATCTGTGTGGCTATCTGAGAATTCAAGGTACGTAAAGCCATCAATGAGTGTGCTAAGATATATCATGGTGCACCTAGCATAACATGACATGCACGCGATCGATCTCACTCTACTTCACCGTACCGACACTCATCTAACTCCTCTATTTGTTCCAGGCCTCACTCCCGACCACCCAAAACTCACCACCTTTTTCGAGGGCGAAGTTATTGGCCCAAAACACTCCTTCATCACCAACCACGAGTCCTGGGGCGCAACCCCACAAATCGACATTAGCCACTGGGGCAAGTTTGCAGCCTTTCGGCCTTACTATAGAGCCATGCGCAAGGGGGTGATGCCAGCGCTGGAAAGCTTGCCAAAAGAGTATATATTTATGCGCTGGAAAGAGCATTTTCTCGTTCCGGATCACACGGTCAAAAGCATCACCGGAGCAAGCTTTGAGGGCTTTTATTATATCTGCTTCAATCTTTTGCTCGGTCAGATCAGTGGCATATACTTTCATGCCCGCAGTGAGAAGTAAGTCGCAGTCGAATAAAACCCCAACAATGTCATTCTAGGCCCACTAACTTGCATCTGTATGTAGGTTTCAGCAACTCCAGCTGCAACACATCGACGATGGCGGCTACTATTCCTCGTTGGAACTGCGATGAGCGCCCTCGCCGCAACCCCTCTTATGCTCCTGTGCTTTTATTGATTTTCTTGTAATGTCTCGTTCTGCATCACGTCGGTAATCTCCCTCAAATGTGGTTGTTTTCATCTCTTCATAGTTTTTGTTTTTGTTTTATGTTCTTCGAGCGAATTGCTAGTTTCTGAAATGGAAAAAGAAACCGACCATGTATATACATTCACTTCAATGGATACATTCCAGTCACATACTCAGTTCTGGAAGCCCTTGAAGTAACTCTTGCGGAAAGGGTTCAGCTCATCTGCCGTCATACCTTTGGCCTCTTGTGCCTGCGCCAGCTCCGTCTCCCACTTTTCTAGTGCACCACTGGGAACTTCATCATCAGCTAACCGCTCATACGTAATTAGCCGACGAGACCACTTGTTGAACTGCTGCGTGCATACTGACAACAGGCGTAGCTGGGGGTGTGAAGGGATGGGGTACTCGACGTCACTTTCATCAACAGCAGGCATCCAAAATGATAAGCGACCCTTGGTGGTCAGCGTTCGTGAAGCAAATATGAGTATGTCAGACAGCATTGTAAAGAAGCTGTAGGGCTTGGTCGGCGGGTGGTAGTTTGGCGATCTAGTTTAGTGGCAGTCAGTATGTATAATTCAGTGATGTCAATTCGTGGCAGAGCGACTATAATACTTACTTGCCGCCCGTTTTTCCAGCATCTACACGCCAGGGAGTCTTTTCGGGATCCTTGAGTCCTAAAACTTTCAATCCTTCTCTGACTCCGTACGGCATATCGCATACGATGCCATCAAACAGGCCCTCTTTTTGGTTGTTCACCCGAATTGGTGAGTTGGTCAAATCTGCAGAGAACATGTCTCCAAAGCAGCCCTGGATCCCATACTGCATGAAATTCCCGCGGACACACTTTTCAGATGATTTTCCCCGAAGTGGTCGGCCGTCGATGTCACTGCCATAAGCCAATGCCCCAAAGTGCGCTACAGCTACCGGAAAACTACCAGTGCCGCAGAACGGGTCGTAGAACAGCTTTCCCGGACCAGCAAGGGCAATATTGGCACTGACGAGGGCTAACTCAGCGTCCATGGACGTAGTACTAATCCACGTTCGCTTCTTGAGATCATAGACGCGTGCAAGATCACGCGCACCACTGCCAACCAGACGGCCAAAATGGACTTTCTGAGGAGCTGTGATGCCATTTGCATGGCTCTGATACGGCCATTCCTCCAGGATAGTGAACTCTTGATCCGGAGATTTCATGACGATGGATCCGCCAAATGGTAGCTGGGTAAGGAAAGAAGATATGATGTCTCGCTGCGCATAACGATCGCGCGTCCCTTGGAAGGCGTCAATGGAGAATTTGAAGCTGCATTTCTGATAGACTTCACTTGATGTTTGTGGATTGGCGAGAACAGCAGATATTAGGAGGGGGATGGTAGAGGCAGTGGCCCAGTGTTCATAAATGGCCTGGATAAGGATAGAGCGACGAATGATCTTTGCTGCATCATCTGACGAGGGGAGAGTAACAATACAGAAAGGAACCTAAGGATTGTTAGAGACAAATAAAAGTTGTGCCCAGAGTAATACGAGGGTATTTCCTTTTTTTTTTGGTGGGAGAGGGGTGGTGGTGAAGAGTCAGGGTGGGGTTAATGGAGGGGTAGGCTCTGCGTTTTTTTTTCCTCTATTACTCTGGCTTCATAGTCATTCTTAGCATACCACGGCTGGCAGGTACTCACATCCTCGCGATAGTCTTTGATTTTCAGGTTGACGCCCTCCAAGATTGCCAAGGACTCCAGCTCTGGTATTCTGAAGGTCTCGTGGACTTGGCAGAACCGCACAAGAAAGTCCATGGCAGGTGAAAGGTTATTGTGTGGGTTGTGTTGAGTAGAACAGAAAAAATGACACAAATTATGTCCGGTGCTGGGCACAGTCCTTTGTATGTAAACATAACTGGACTACATGTGTAGCCGTGATGATCAATTGAGCGTGTCTCGTCTTTATATCAGAGTTTGCTAGTGTGCAGTTCTTTGTATTTCTCTGTACCACCATAAAGTTGCAGGGACTCAGAAATGAGATTGGCCGAGGTTTAACCGAGAATACAGCCACCCCGGGGTTCAACAGCGACGAATTCATTTTCATCTACTTTCTAGTGCATTTTCACCTGCATACCAACCCTCCTTTCTTGATATATATACTTGTGTATTGTCTTGTATCTCATATCTTTTCATCTCCCCACTTACCTCTCATGTTTGCCTTGCCACAGCCATCTGTTAACCAGACACAGAAATGCCTCATCACACACGGGCAGATGGGCCATCTCAATGCTGACCAGCCAGCACTGTCCAAAAAGCCCCTCCGCGTTTTCCATGAGCAGGACTTTGTGTATCAGCTGGACATTCTGGTACCAAGCAATGCCGCCGCTGAACTTGAACTCAAGCTCAGTCAGATGAATCTCGACACCCGAGCTGTGAAACTGACCATGACACTGGAGGATATGTTGACGGGTGTTTTCTTTACCCGGTCCTTCAAGGACGGTATGAGAAGCTCGTATTGGAACTACTATCTTGAACACGACTTGAGCTGACGTGCTTGTAGGTAGAGTCATGATGATTTCGCAAACCAGTCCTGAACAAGATGTTGTTTTTGCGTGTGTAAATGGTCTGTATTCGAGCATCTATACGCAAAGCACAAGTGCAATTCTAATATGCCGTGGTGATTAGGAACCCTCACCATGTATCTGGACAAAGAGAGCTATGAAAGAAGCGGACTGTTTGGAACACCAGAGGAAGGCAAGGATAATAGGTCTCACAAGAGTCGATGGAGTAGGTATAACCAGCTTCTTCTTCCAGGCCACTTTCCCATGTTGTGCTAACATGGACAGTTGTCATATATGACCTTACACTCCCATCCATGATTCCTGGAAAAAAGGGGTTTGAACGGCTGTTGTATGCATGCAAAAATGTATTTTCCAGCCAACGACAATGGATGTTTATGAACATTTCCAAGCAAAGTAAGTGTGAAGTCAATTGCAAGCCGTCAAATATCCGATATACCCGTTGAGGTGTTCTTCGTTTTTCCCACGCTCATACTATGTCTAACTGCAGATGTCCCTGTTGATCACTTGACCCCCTTCAACCCCGTTGAGATACCCATCAACCATTCTCTCCAGGTCATGAAATCTGTGATGGTGGATTTGCAACAGGTCAAATCCCATATCATCAGTGCTTCCCGATCAGAACTAGAACTTGTCGCTTCCGAGATGTACGAATGGGCTTCACTGGTGCGCCTCAACAGCCCTCGCGTGTCTGCTGGAGACGCCATCGACCCGTATTTATCTCGCTACTCTGTGCCGATGCCTTTCAAAAACCCTGTCGAGATAACCAAATTTAGCTGGCAGGGTTTGATGTCTCCGGCAATGACGACTTCTGTGCTCGTAGCTGCTATCGAGGTCACTCAACGGAAATATTGGGTTTTTTCGAGTGCCTCGACCTTGAGCAAAGGCGTGGCGGGGCCCATGACGGAGGCAGCATTTCTTCGTATACCAGAGTCGGGTGGACAGTTTCTGTTGTGGGAAGTAAAATGAGAATAGATTTGTTAAATGAACGGACATGAAGATTATGCTAGTTGTTCGGGTCGCACCAAGACTGCATCCATAGGCCTGTCCGTGATTATTTGTGTCTTTCACGAAGATTTTGATGACGCTCCCCCTAGATTGGACTTGCTGATGCTCGCCAGCTCTTCTCCAGCCAAGATGCGCATCACCAACTGCCGCACCTCGGCTTGAACCTCGGGTGTCTCAAAGTCGGGCCTCTGAGATAGTTCCTCGATCAATGCCCGGATAGCTGGGTCGGCTTCGCCGTTTTCGCCTTCTGTCATGGTTCCCATGGTAACTTTCAGACCCTCGGGAACAGCGGGCATTCCGCCCAGGTGCGTATCGGCTGCTAGACCGGAGCTTACAAGCACCTGCTCTGGCGTTTGAGAGGCTTCAGCTGTGGCGAGATACTCGGCAACTTCAGCATATTCCTCTTCTGCGATGATCTTTTCGCGCGCTGTCTGGCCGCTGTTATTACGCAGGTATAAATTGGCGGAAAGCTCATGAACAAGCACACGAGCAGCCTCGACAGTCTCGACAACGAACAATGCACTTTCGCCGTCTTCATCAAGAAGGTCAACTGGTACGTGAAAGTCGGAAATCAGATGACGAAGGAGGTCGAGGTGATTGTAGCTGGCAGCTGCGTGTACTAGAGAGTAACCATACTCATCTTGCACAGAGGCCAGGGCGGGGTTTTGCCTGAGGAGGGGCAGAACCTCGGATGGATGGTCAGCAGCCAGGAGGAGAATGTTTTGCGACATTTCTAGCGGTGAATTGTATATGTCACTGAAGCCTTGTATCCAGTTGCTTGAAAATCGGATGACTTGTCGTTGGAAAAATTAGTCACCAGAAAATAACTATAAGGGTTAAGTAGAGGCTTCGTACTACATTCAGCCTCGATCCCGGTCAGGTGGGTGCACTTCAATCATTTTTCACATTTTTTTCAAGATGCGAAAATTGAAGGGTATCCACTTATTGCAACGGTCTACCGAATGTGGTAATCACACAACAACCAATCCGCAAGCCAGCCTGAACCCCGCCTATGAGCCATCAATCACTGTGGTTAAGAATTGAAGCAGATACGCAAACTGGCAGAACCCGATTTTCATATATAGAGAGGGGCTTAATCATATATTGGCCCTACTGTCCTCCTCTTTCCTCCCCTCGTATCTAGCCATCATTACTAGGTCTCCAGACTCCAGCCGCCTAAAGACGAAGCTCGCCCTCCATGAGTCACCCACAAGCTCCGTTTATTGAGCAGAACCCTGGCCATGTCTCTGACATGATCGGCGCCCTTGAAGCCCGCCGTCAAGCCGTTGCTGGAAACAGCAAGAAAAGAGGTGGCGGCAGCTTCAAGAAAACTGTCTTCCCAGTTGCCCATTCACACTCCGGGATAGAGGTGCATTCGTGGAAGCTGTCTGACTGGGATTACAAATTACGTGACCTTCCCACGTATGCCCGTGGCCTGTTCACCACCACCAATTCCTTTCAGCAGGCTGAGATTGCCGTGCGAGGCTACGACAAGTTCTTCAACGTCAACGAAGTCCACGAAACCAAGTGGGACAATATCAAAGCCCAAACAAAAGGCCCCTACGAGCTCACCCTCAAAGAAAACGGCTGCATTATCTTCATTTCAGGTCTTGAAGATGGATCGATCCTGGTTTGCAGCAAGCATTCGACCGGTCCCGGTGCCGACGGCAAGGCCAGCCATTCAGTAATCGGCGAGCGCCACTTGCGCAAACAGCTTGAACAGATTGGCCGCAACGTTGAAGGTCTAGCACGTGAACTTCGCGTAAAAAACGCGACTGCCATTTGTGAGCTGTGTGACGACGAGTTTGAGGAGCACATCCTGCAGTACGGCCCCGAGAAAGCCGGCCTCTATTTGCACGGCATCAACCTTAATCTACCCGAGTTCGTGACGTACCCCAGCGCCTTGGTGCAAGACTTTGCCAAGGACTGGAACTTCAAGAAAACAGACATGCTGATTATGCAAAGCATTGACAAGGTTCGGGAGTTCTTGGATAGCACGGCCGAATCTGGCGCGTACGAGGGCAGAGATGTTGAGGGCTTTGTCATTCGTTGCCAGAGGGCGCCAACTACCTCTTCTCCATACTCAGACTGGTTCTTCAAGTACAAATTCGAGGAGCCGTACTTGATGTACCGCCAGTGGAGAGAGTGCACCAAAACTCTCATGGCTGGAAACAAGCCCCGCATAACCAAGCATAAAACCATTACGGAAAAGTACTTGCTCTATGTCAAAAAATGCGTGGTAAAGGATCCTTCTCTGGTTGAAAGGTATCTCAATAACCATGGTATTATCGCGTTGAGAGACGACTTTCTTGCCTCTGAAAATTTGAAAGGAAATGATGCTGCCAACATCGATCGAGACAATGATAGCAAAGAAAGTTTCCCCGAGGTCACCAAAGATGTCATCATCGCCCCGATTGCCACTATTGGCTGTGGAAAGACCACCATCGGCCTAGCTCTCGCAAAGCTTTTTGGTTGGGGCCATGTTCAAAACGACAACATCTCAGGAGCTAAAAGACCGCCCCGTTTCGTTTCTGCCCTGAAAGAAGAGTTGAAAGACAAGCCCGCCGTCTTTGCCGACAGAAATAACGCTGAACGCCGTGAGCGCAAGCAGCTGATTACTGACATGCGCCTTTCCATGGATGAGCCCACAATCGTGGCTGTCAACTTCAAGCATTCTGCCGATTCCATCCAAGACATTCGCAAGCTCACACACGAGCGCGTGTTGAAACGCGGCGACAATCACCAGACCATACAAGCTGCAACGGACGCCAACAAGTTCTTGGGCATCATGAATAACTTTATCAACCGGTATGAAGCTGTAGATCCCGACACAGCTCCTGATGCGGGATTCGATTACATCATCGACTTGGACCCGCTAGCTGGAAGCCGCGTAAATCTCGAAATAGTTGTCAAAGATCTCCACGAGACGTACCCGAACCTTGTTTCGCAAATGCCCTCCAAAGAACAGCTCGATGCTGCTATGGAATATGCGCTTGGATATCAACCAGAATTCCGCCACAATATCCCAGATCGCAGCAACAAGGGTGGCAAGGGCGGCAACCAACAACAGAAATCCAAGGCTGGCAAGCTAAGGAAGCCCAATCTCGAGTATATGTCGGTCAGTGTTGAGAAATCAGCTGTCGACTCCACGCTCCAGAGAGCCTTCTCGAACCCCGAAATCAGCGCTGAAAATACCAAGCTCTACAACTACTTGAAACAAGAGGGTCGTATCCAGTCAAATTTCCATGTCACTCTTCTTCATCGCGCCGGAGCCAAAGATCACCCTGAGCTATGGGAGCGGTACAAGAATTTGTTTGACAATCAATACAAGACGACAGGCGAAGTTGGCAAGCTGGGCACTAACAAAGTGGTGCTGGAACGGGTACGTAGCACTGAGACACTGCTTTCTCCTCGGTTCATCACTTCACTTTCGCGACTGCTGCGAACACTTCGCTGACCTTCTCTTGTCTTGATCTCTGTTCTTGCATATAGGTTGTATTTAACGACAAGATCATGGCCATTGTAGTGCGGCTTCGCGATCCCACAAACACATGGATTTGCACCAACAAGATTGCCCACATTACTGTAGGCACCTACGACAATCAAACCAAGCCACGTGAAAGCAACGATCTTCTGGCCCAGTGGTTGGAGAATGGCCCAGGCGAGGTTATCAAGGAAATCGGCTTGGAGGACAGACCCGAAGTAGACGGATGTGTGATGGGTGTTGCCCAGCGCTTTTAAAATCAATAGAGATGCAACAGAACTGAGAATTAGGGGCTACATAGATGATAGGGTATGAATAAAGAACCCGTAGCAATAGCAAGCCGAACAGAAAACACGGCCACAAAATACAGAACGAGGCGTAACACAAGTGCTTACAAGGCCAGCCGGGGATCTAGAAAAAACACAAAAAGCAGACGAGGGATCGCAGAATAGAGAAGTGAGAACTGACTGGAAGGGACATACTAAGCGATCACTATTCATCATCCAGTATCTTGCTAGCCAGAGGGCCAACAATCGGCACTTCATATCTATAGAGGGGGTGTGTTAGCTGGATTTCTCGAAAGGGTAAGGGAAATGCGAAGCATAGATGGCATACCGTTCCAGAGAGTCGGCATCTTGATATGCCCGGAAAGTCAGCCACGCAATCGCTGCCAGTCCTGTCAACATTAAGAGGGAAGTGAACAGGCTGGACCATAGAAACAAAAAGTGCACCAAGGCTATGGCAGAGAATAATAAACTCGACTGCCATGCATGAAACCGCACATAATTACTCTTGCGCTCTAAGGCAAGAAGTATCACAGCACCTGCGGGTGGGAACATCAGATACGCCAGACAAGCTTCGTAGTCAAGCCGAAGGCCCAGGCTGGTCTCAAACTCTACAAGTGCCTCGCGAGAGCCATCTGCATCAGGAAAGGCGCCAGGCAAATATAGCCTACTGGTCAGCCAGCTTCGCTGTGGTTGTGGGTGTTGTAGCGGTGGAGAAAGCGGAGGCCCATGCTGCTGGTAATAGTTTGGTGGTGGTATGGACGGGCTCTGTGGTGGAAGAGGCGAAAACGATGTTCGACGAGCGGCATAATCGAGAGATGTGCGTGGAGTCGTGCCGGTGGGCGATCGTGTGGTCTCAGGCGTCGAGGATTGATACGGTGCAAAGTCCATGATCGCAGAGTGAGTGTATTCTATGGGTGCGGTACGATAGGATGCAGGTAATGGGGCGGAAGTAAAGTCCGAACAATTAACAGGCGGCTGCCTTGCAAATGACCAAAGAAATTCGATAAGGGGGGGGGGGGGGTTACAAAACGCAAACCCACGACAAACCCCAAGGGGGGGGGAGCACAGCGAGGAGGGGGG